>OX104115.1:4070955-4160943 GCA_944474755.1 Limnoperna fortunei | reverse complement strand
AGATCAGTCAACGTTTACTCAGGATGAATGGAGACGTTTGGTATACAGAGTTATATAGTTACCAGATCAGTCAACGTTTACTCAGGATGAATGGAGACGTTTGGTATACAGAGTTACATAGTTACCAGATCAGTCAACGTTTACTCAGGATGAATGGAGACGTTTGGTATACAGAGTTATATAGTTACCAGATCAGTCAACGTTTACTCAGGATGAATGGAGACGTTTGGTATACAGAGTTATATAGTTACCAGATCAGTTAACGTTTACTCAGGATGAATGGAGACGTTTGGTATACAGAGTTATATAGTTACCAGATCAGTCAACGTTTACTCAGGATGAATGGAGACGTTTGGTATACAGAGTTATATAGTTACCAGATCAGTCAACGTTTACTCGGGATGAATGGAGACGTTTGGTATACAGAGTTATATAGTTACCAGATCAGTCAACGTTTACTCAGGATGAATGGAGACGTTTGGTATACAGAGTTATATAGTTACCAGATCAGTCAACGTTTACTCAGGATGAATGGAGACGTTTGGTATACAGAGTTATATAGTTACCAGATCAGTTAACGTTTACTCAGGATGAATGGAGACGTTTGGTATACAGAGTTATATAGTTACCAGATCAGTCAACGTTTAACTCGGGATGAATGGAGACGTTTGGTATACAGAGTTATATAGTTACCAGATCAGTCAACGTTTACTCAGGATGAATGGAGACGTTTGGTATACAGAGTTATATAGTTACCAGATCAGTCAACGTTTAACTCGGGATGAATGGAGACGTTTGGTATACAGAGTTATATAGTTACCAGATCAGTTAAAGTTTACTCAGGATGAATGGAGACGTTTGGTATACAGAGTTATATAGTTACCAGATCAGTTAACGTTTACTCAGGATGAATGGAGACGTTTGGTATACAGAGTTATATAGTTACCAGATCAGTCAACGTTTAACTCAGGATGAATGGAGACGTTTGGTATACAGAGTTATATAGTTACCAGATCAGTCAACGTTTACTCAGGATGAATGGAGACGTTTGGTATACAGAGTTACATAGTTACCAGATCAGTTAACGTTTACTCAGGATGAATGGAGACGTTTGGTATACAGAGTTATATAGTTACCAGATCAGTTAACGTTTACTCAGGATGAATGGAGACGTTTGGTATACAGAGTTATATAGTTACCAGATCAGTTAACGTTTACTCAGGATGAATGGAGACGTTTGGTATACAGAGTTATATAGTTACCAGATCAGTCAACGTTTACTCAGGATGAATGGAGACGTTTGGTATACAGAGTTATATAGTTACCAGATCAGTTAACGTTTACTCGGGATGAATGGAGACGTTTGGTATACAGAGTTATATAGTTACCAGATCAGTCAACGTTTACTCGGGATGAATGGAGACGTTTGGTATACAGAGTTATATAGTTACCAGATCAGTCAAAGTTTACTCCGGATGAATGGAGACGTTTGGTATACAGAGTTATATAGTTACCAGATCAGTTAACGTTTACTCAGGATGAATGGAGACGTTTGGTATACAGAGTTATATAGTTACTCAGATCAGTCAACGTTTACTCGGGATGAATGGAGACGTTTGGTATACAGAGTTATATAGTTACCAGATCAGTTAACGTTTACTCGGGATGAATGGAGACGTTTGGTATACAGAGTTATATAGTTACCAGATCAGTTAACGTTTACTCAGGATGAATGGAGACGTTTGGTATACAGAGTTATATAGTTACCAGATCAGTCAACGTTTACTCAGGATGAATGGAGACGTTTGGTATACAGAGTTACATAGTTACCAGATCAGTTAACGTTTACTCAGGATGAATGGAGACGTTTGGTATACAGAGTTATATAGTTACCAGATCAGTCAACGTTTACTCAGGATGAATGGAGACGTTTGGTATACAGAGTTACATAGTTACCAGATCAGTTAACGTTTACTCAGGATGAATGGAGACGTTTGGTATACAGAGTTATATAGTTACCAGATCAGTCAACGTTTACTCAGGATGAATGGAGACGTTTGGTATACAGAGTTATATAGTTACCAGACCAGTTAACGTTTACTCGGGATGAATGGAGACGTTTGGTATACAGAGTTACATAGTTACCAGATCAGTCAACGTTTACTCAGGATGAATGGAGACGTTTGGTATACAGAGTTACATAGTTACCAGATCAGTTAACGTTTACTCGGGATGAATGGAGACGTTTGGTATACAGAGTTATATAGTTACCAGATCAGTTAACGTTTACTCAGGATGAATGGAGACGTTTGGTATACAGAGTTATATAGTTACCAGATCAGTCAACGTTTACTCAGGATGAATGGAGACGTTTGGTATACAGAGTTATATAGTTACCAGATCAGTCAACGTTTACTCAGGATGAATGGAGACGTTTGGTATACAGAGTTATATAGTTACCAGATCAGTCAACGTTTACTCAGGATGAATGGAGACGTTTGGTATACAGAGTTATATAGTTACCAGATCAGTCAACGTTTACTCAGGATGAATGGAGACGTTTGGTATACAGAGTTATAAAGTTACCAGATCAGTCAACGTTTACTCAGGATGAATGGAGACGTTTGGTATACAGAGTTATATAGTTACCAGATCAGTCAACGTTTACTCAGGATGAATGGAGACGTTTGGTATACAGAGTTATATAGTTACCAGATCAGTCAACGTTTACTCAGGATGAATGGAGACGTTTGGTATACAGAGTTATATAGTTACCAGATCAGTTAACGTTTACTCGGGATGAATGGAGACGTTTGGTATACAGAGTTATATAGTTACCAGATCAGTTAACGTTTACTCGGGATGAATGGAGACGTTTGGTATACAGAGTTATTTAGTTACCAGATCAGTTAACGTTTACTCGGGATGAATGGAGACGTTTGGTATACAGAGTTATATAGTTACCAGATCAGTCAACGTTTACTCAGGATGAATGGAGACGTTTGGTATACAGAGTTATATAGTTACCAGATCAGTCAACGTTTACTCGGGATGAATGGAGACGTTTGGTATACAGAGTTATATAGTTACCAGATCAGTCAACGTTTACTCAGGATGAATGGAGACGTTTGGTATACAGAGTTATATTGTTACCAGATCAGTCAACGTTTACTCGGGATGAATGGAGACGTTTGGTATACAGAGTTATATAGTTACCAGATCAGTCAACGTTTACTCGGGATGAATGGAGACGTTTGGTATACAGAGTTATATAGTTACCAGATCAGTTAACGTTTACTCCGGATGAATGGAGACGTTTGGTATACAGAGTTATATAGTTACCAGATCAGTCAACGTTTACTCGGGATGAATGGAGACGTTTGGTATACAGAGTTATATAGTTACCAGATCAGTCAACGTTTACTCAGGATGAATGGAGACGTTTGGTATACAGAGTTATATAGTTACCAGATCAGTCAACGTTTACTCAGGATGAATGGAGACGTTTGGTATACAGAGTTACATAGTTACCAGATCAGTTAACGTTTACTCAGGATGAATGGAGACGTTTGGTATACAGAGTTACATAGTTACCAGATCAGTCAACGTTTACTCGGGATGAATGGAGACGTTTGGTATACAGAGTTATTTAGTTACCAGATCAGTCAACGTTTACTCAGGATGAATGGAGACGTTTGGTATACAGAGTTATATAGTTACCAGATCAGTTAACGTTTACTCAGGATGAATGGAGACGTTTGGTATACAGAGTTATATAGTTACCAGATCAGTTAACGTTTACTCAGGATGAATGGAGACGTTTGGTATACAGAGTTATATAGTTACCAGATCAGTTAACGTTTACTCGGGATGAATGGAGACGTTTGGTATACAGAGTTATATAGTTACCAGATCAGTCAACGTTTACTCAGGATGAATGGAGACGTTTGGTATACAGAGTTACATAGTTACCAGATCAGTTAACGTTTACTCAGGATGAATGGAGACGTTTGGTATACAGAGTTATATAGTTACCAGATCAGTCAACGTTTACTCAGGATGAATGGAGACGTTTGGTATACAGAGTTATATAGTTACCAGATCAGTCAACGTTTACTCAGGATGAATGGAGACGTTTGGTATACAGAGTTATATAGTTACCAGATCAGTCAACGTTTACTCAGGATGAATGGAGACGTTTGGTATACAGAGTTATATAGTTACCAGATCAGTTAACGTTTACTCAGGATGAATGGAGACGTTTGGTATACAGAGTTATATAGTTACCAGATCAGTTAACGTTTACTCAGGATGAATGGAGACGTTTGGTATACAGAGTTATATAGTTACCAGATCAGTCAACGTTTACTCAGGATGAATGGAGACGTTTGGTATACAGAGTTATATAGTTACCAGATCAGTCAACGTTTACTCAGGATGAATGGAGACGTTTGGTATACAGAGTTATATAGTTACCAGATCAGTCAACGTTTACTCAGGATGAATGGAGACGTTTGGTATACAGAGTTATATAGTTACCAGATCAGTTAACGTTTACTCAGGATGAATGGAGACGTTTGGTATACAGAGTTATATAGTTACCAGATCAGTCAACGTTTACTCAGGATGAATGGAGACGTTTGGTATACAGAGTTATATAGTTACCAGATCAGTCAACGTTTACTCAGGATGAATGGAGACGTTTGGTATACAGAGTTATATAGTTACCAGATCAGTCAACGTTTACTCAGGATGAATGGAGACGTTTGGTATACAGAGTTATATAGTTACCAGATCAGTCAACGTTTACTCAGGATGAATGGAGACGTTTGGTATACAGAGTTATAAAGTTACCAGATCAGTCAACGTTTACTCAGGATGAATGGAGACGTTTGGTATACAGAGTTATATAGTTACCAGATCAGTCAACGTTTACTCAGGATGAATGGAGACGTTTGGTATACAGAGTTATATAGTTACCAGATCAGTCAACGTTTACTCAGGATGAATGGAGACGTTTGGTATACAGAGTTATATAGTTACCAGATCAGTTAACGTTTACTCGGGATGAATGGAGACGTTTGGTATACAGAGTTATATAGTTACCAGATCAGTTAACGTTTACTCGGGATGAATGGAGACGTTTGGTATACAGAGTTATTTAGTTACCAGATCAGTTAACGTTTACTCGGGATGAATGGAGACGTTTGGTATACAGAGTTATATAGTTACCAGATCAGTCAACGTTTACTCGGGATGAATGGAGACGTTTGGTATACAGAGTTATATAGTTACCAGATCAGTCAACGTTTACTCGGGATGAATGGAGACGTTTGGTATACAGAGTTATATAGTTACCAGATCAGTCAACGTTTACTCAGGATGAATGGAGACGTTTGGTATACAGAGTTATATAGTTACCAGATCAGTCAACGTTTACTCGGGATGAATGGAGACGTTTGGTATACAGAGTTATATAGTTACCAGATCAGTCAACGTTTACTCGGGATGAATGGAGACGTTTGGTATACAGAGTTATATAGTTACCAGATCAGTTAACGTTTACTCAGGATGAATGGAGACGTTTGGTATACAGAGTTATATAGTTACCAGATCAGTCAACGTTTACTCGGGATGAATGGAGACGTTTGGTATACAGAGTTATATAGTTACCAGATCAGTCAACGTTTACTCAGGATGAATGGAGACGTTTGGTATACAGAGTTATATAGTTACCAGATCAGTCAACGTTTACTCAGGATGAATGGAGACGTTTGGTATACAGAGTTACATAGTTACCAGATCAGTTAACGTTTACTCAGGATGAATGGAGACGTTTGGTATACAGAGTTACATAGTTACCAGATCAGTCAACGTTTACTCGGGATGAATGGAGACGTTTGGTATACAGAGTTATTTAGTTACCAGATCAGTCAACGTTTACTCAGGATGAATGGAGACGTTTGGTATACAGAGTTATATAGTTACCAGATCAGTTAACGTTTACTCAGGATGAATGGAGACGTTTGGTATACAGAGTTATATAGTTACCAGATCAGTTAACGTTTACTCAGGATGAATGGAGACGTTTGGTATACAGAGTTATATAGTTACCAGATCAGTTAACGTTTACTCGGGATGAATGGAGACGTTTGGTATACAGAGTTATATAGTTACCAGATCAGTCAACGTTTACTCAGGATGAATGGAGACGTTTGGTATACAGAGTTACATAGTTACCAGATCAGTTAACGTTTACTCAGGATGAATGGAGACGTTTGGTATACAGAGTTATATAGTTACCAGATCAGTCAACGTTTACTCAGGATGAATGGAGACGTTTGGTATACAGAGTTATATAGTTACCAGATCAGTCAACGTTTACTCAGGATGAATGGAGACGTTTGGTATACAGAGTTATATAGTTACCAGATCAGTCAACGTTTACTCAGGATGAATGGAGACGTTTGGTATACAGAGTTATATAGTTACCAGATCAGTTAACGTTTACTCAGGATGAATGGAGACGTTTGGTATACAGAGTTATATAGTTACCAGATCAGTTAACGTTTACTCGGGATGAATGGAGACGTTTGGTATACAGAGTTATATAGTTACCAGATCAGTCAACGTTTACTCGGGATGAATGGAGACGTTTGGTATACAGAGTTATATAGTTACCAGATCAGTTAACGTTTACTCAGGATGAATGGAGACGTTTGGTATACAGAGTTATATAGTTACCAGATCAGTCAACGTTTACTCAGGATGAATGGAGACGTTTGGTATACAGAGTTATATAGTTACCAGATCAGTCAACGTTTACTCAGGATGAATGGAGACGTTTGGTATACAGAGTTACATAGTTACCAGATCAGTCAACGTTTACTCGGGATGAATGGAGACGTTTGGTATACAGAGTTATATAGTTACCAGATCAGTCAACGTTTACTCAGGATGAATGGAGACGTTTGGTATACAGAGTTACATAGTTACCAGATCAGTCAACGTTTACTCAGGATGAATGGAGACGTTTGGTATACAGAGTTACATAGTTACCAGATCAGTCAACGTTTACTCAGGATGAATGGAGACGTTTGGTATACAGAGTTATATAGTTACCAGATCAGTCAACGTTTACTGAGGATGAATGGAGACGTTTGGTATACAGAGTTATATAGTTACCAGATCAGTCAACGTTTACTCAGGATGAATGGAGACGTTTGGTATACAGAGTTATATAGTTACTCAGATCAGTTAACGTTTACTCAGGATGAATGGAGACGTTTGGTATACAGAGTTATATATTTACTCAGATCAGTTAACGTTTACTCAGGATGAATGGAGACGTTTGGTATACAGAGTTACATAGTTACCAGATCAGTCAACGTTTACTCGGGATGAATGGAGACGTTTGGTATACAGAGTTATATAGTTACTCAGATCAGTCAACGTTTACTCGGGATGAATGGAGACGTTTGGTATACAGAGTTACATAGTTACCAGATCAGTCAACGTTTACTCGGGATGAATGGAGACGTTTGGTATACAGAGTTACATAGTTACCAGATCAGTCAACGTTTACTCAGGATGAATGGAGACGTTTGGTATACAGAGTTACATAGTTACTCGAATGATATTATGAACATTAAGTCACAGTTACAGTTCAATACAGTGCATACCGCAATTGAACCAAATCCATGATAGTTTCTTGAAAGATATTCTGTTATTTTAGATGACTTGTGTATTGTTTTCAATTACGTAAAATCATGTAGTCTAAACCCCATTTAGTGTCCCTTATACATTTTTATTGGAATAACCCCAAAAGCTAAACCATTGGAATACACATTATTTTGTGACGGCCCTAAGCAGCCAGACGGTATCTATCACAGATTGCCTGTCAGCACTAAGATGGTGGGCTTATTTTGGGCAGTTTTTTGTCGACTCTAATTGAAAGTTTGGCGGCAGGACCCGGCTGTTCATCTTGTGGTTTAATTTTAAGAAAGGATAAAAATTCATAACCCACGGTTTGTTGTTAATTCTGTGGTAGATTAGTAGGTCCTGGTTAAAACTGTAATAATAAACCCACCATCTAGGTCTAGGTTAAATACTTAACCAAGGGTTAAAAACATTAAAATGGCTGCATACTAAATTGGAACACGAAGAATTTATAAGTCATCACGGGCTTTTTTGAGTACACGCGTAATGTACCGTTGGAGTATAATCAGTTTAGTTTATAAAATAATCGGCGATTACGCCGAAAAACAAGCACATGTGCTGTACCTGCTTTCATGACACTATCAAAAAATATTTTTGTTTTCAAATAAACGACTATTTAAAGCTTTAAAGTCAGTTTATTTAACAGCATATGTCTGTCAAAGAGTTCAGTGTTACTATAATATAATTATTGAATCGCGTCGGAACATGAAAGAAAAGTGAAGGTTATACTTTCTAGGAATGTAAACAAACAGATGATGAGTTTTCTTTTGAAGTTTTTTCGTAAGAATTAAATGGATTATGATGATGCCAGATATCGGAATACGGATTTAACCCTTTATTATGTTATATTTAACCTTAGGTGAACAAATGTGTCCAGAAGGTTCGGGATATTCTTCAGGTACTCCGGCTTCTCCCCCAATAAAAACTGGACGCAGTGATATAGATAACAATACTGAATTTGACATTAAAAACAAACCAAACCAAAACGAAAAAGTCATGGCATTACTTATGCAAATAATGTTCCAGCCAGAAATTGATCCGTATAAATATAGGTTTCATAATGAGTGAAAGTCGATATCAACTCGAATTGTGTTATTTCAATGTTATAACAAGCGAGAACCTACATAAAGAGAGTTGATATAACGCGATTTGCAACTCTAACGAGTTATGAGACCTTTTCTCTTATAATTCCGCACGGAATATCTCTAAAGCGGTGCAACGGCATCCGCTTAAGCGGAGATTTTCCTTGCATTCCATTATGACGTCAACAGTTGCCAGAGATGAAAAAACGGCACAACATAGCCAATCAGAATGCATTAAAACTGATACACAATGGACGATCAACCAATCATAAGATTATATTTTCATATCAAATCGTCTAGGGTGTGATATCGTAAAATCCGAAATCATTCCGTGTTTTTCAGCTATTTCATGGCGTCCAGGAGGAAGCCGGAGTACCCGGAGTAAACACCCGACCTGCGGTAGGAAAACTGGCAATTCTTGTCAATTAAGATTGAAGTCGAGTACACCCTGCCCGCAGTAAGAATCGAACACGCAATCTCAGTGTTGACAGACTACGATAAAACCGCACAATCACTGCGCACAATAATACAACTGCATGGAAATCCACATAAGAAAGTAAAAAAATCTAACAATGACGTTGCCACAAAGAGTGTTGATCGTTTATGACCTTACTTAGGAATACACGTTTTACACTCCGTGTGGATTTAAGCGTTTTAGACACGTCATATTAGAATTATCATACAAATTTATCAAAGAAATTTGATGATTCCATTTTTTCTCTCTCACTTTTTGTCGTTAAAACGAAGCTCGTTGGAAGTTTAACAACAATTAATCTTATTGTACTTAGTTTACTTCAATTTTTACATCTAATTACATACAACAGAAACGGTTATAAAAGTATATTGTCAGTATCAACCATATTGTCAGTGTCAATCATTTTAATAATTGTGTTAATCCCACTCTTGATTACCAAGGTTGTGAGGTTCACCCCAGCTTCCTGTAAAGTTTGCTCGACTCATTCTCTATTTCTGATATCGGCACAACACACATCGCATTATATATATATAATGTCATAAAAGATATATAGGATCTTACATTGGTACGATTATCGGATTTCTCCAGTCGAGATAGTTAAATTATGGAATTTTAAGTCCGAGCCTTGAATTCCATAATTTAACTGTCGAGATTTGAGAAATCCGATAATCCACGAGTACTAATGTAAGATTCTGTTTCTCTAATTCTAAAAAAATGGTAAATTTGCGAAACAAATTCTCCCAACCCCAATTTTACGTTCATGACTTGGATACGCGGTAAATGCAAGGTGTTTTGTTTATGACGTCATGAGCTCTTATTGTGACGTTATTATTTTTAACCAATCAACTGCTGAGAACAACACATTCACTAGTGACGAGAAATATTTTTTCCACACCGGTCAAGCGGTTGAAATATTACGTCAAAATTAGAGAAACCAAGGTTATCAATGGCGCTCAATCCCAGATAAAATAAAGAAAAAATAACATATGATTGTTTTGTATTTTTAATACACGTTAGCCTTAAAGCGACTTATCTCAATGCTCTGGTATTTGTGTCTAGTTTTAGAAACATTGCAGACCTTACAGGGATGGTTCCCAGAGCTCCACCCACATAGCTGCCCATTTGTTACCTTGTTCTAGTTCTGAATATAGATGAAATACTGCTCCCTGGGCGTTAACAAACGTTTGATCAATTAATTAATCGCTTGGTGTCTTTGATACACATTTTTCTCGATTAAAGATCAGCAACTGCTTTACTTATTTTCATAAAGATTTAATGAACATCCAGTTTAAATTAAACAGACATTCAAATTTGAACACGAGCATGTTATTATGTCTCGATCATCCAATTTGAGAAAATTCGTATTTGGACACAACTGTCCAGCAACACCACACTTTACAACTCCATATAAATCCAGCTTTCTGCTGTATATAGTTTGTCTCAAGAACACCAAACTTTACAACTCCACATAGATCCGGCTTTCTGTTGTATATAGTTTGTCTCAACAAAAGAAAATTCTCGTAAAACTGCAATTTTCGTCTTTATGTTATAAATTTTAAAGTAAAATGCATCCTTTCTTTTTGGCAAATTAATTCTTGAAAATATTTTTTTTCATTTTTTTCTAGAATATATTCCAGAAATATCGTTTGATGTCGACAATCAATCCTACTTGGTAAATTACATGTCTTACCAGGTACATTACACGTCTTACTAGGTAAATAACACGTGTAAATTACAAGGAAATTCATTAAAGATAAAACAAGGCTAGTAATCACCCGTTACTTGACTTCTGTCATTTGTCATTCACACTAGAACGCTAGTGAGCCTAGCTGTGTTTGCAGCTTGTATAAAAAAAGGTTCGTGCGCGTTTGAAAGACGTTTTGCAGCTTTCGTAATACTAATGTAACGACATACAGCAGATATTCGGAACACGTAATGATGGAGAACGTACATTACGTGCCGAGGAAGATTCATAACGTTCACCAAACGCCGGTAACTACTCCGAAATGTAAATGTAAATAACGTTCACCACATAACTAAAATTAATCCAAAATACAGCGTTCTGCACACACCGGGAAATACTCCAAAATACAGCGTTCTGCACACACCGGAAACTGTTCCGAAATAAAAAATATTCATCAAACTCCGGGACCTCCACGTTCACTAAACGCCCGGAATGACTCCGAAATACAGCGCTTATTAAACGCTAGAAACTACTCCTAAATGCAACGATCATCAAAACCCCGGGAACTTCTCCTAAATACACGGTTAATCAATCCCGGCAACTACTCCAAAATACAACGTTCATTAAACGCCGGGAACGACTCCGAAATACAACGTTCATAAAACGTCAGGAACTACTACGAAATGCAACGTTTATCACAGGCCTCCGAAATATAAATAACGTTCACTACACACCGGTAACTACTCCAAAATACAGCGTTCTGCATACACCGGGAACTACCCCGAAATAAAACATGCATCAAACAACGGGAATTGCTATTCCGCAATATGTCGTTTACTAAGCGCTAGGAACTACTCTGAAATACTACGTTCATCAAACGCCGGGAATGACATCAAAACACAGCGCTTATTAAACGCTAGGAACTACTCTGAAATGCAACGTTAATCAAACCCGAGGAAAAGTTTCGTACAACTGCAATGATACGTCCTTATGATATATCAGTTGAATGGTAATCAGTATTAGACCTGTGTATGTGGTCACTTGTTTGGTAATCAGTATTATACCTGTTTATGTAGTCAGTTGTATGGTAATCAGTATAAGACCTGTTTATGAGGTCAGATGTATGGTAATCAGTATTAGACCTGTTTAGGTGGTCAGTTGTATGGTAATCAGTATTAGACCTGTTTGTATGGTCAGTTGTATGGTAATCAGTATTAGACCTGTTTATTTGGTCAGTTGTATGGTAATCAGTATAAGATCTGTTTACATTGTTAGTTGTATGGTGATCAGCATAAGATCTTTTCACATTGTCACTTATATGATTATCAGTATTAGACCTGGTTATGTAGTCAGTTGTATAGTAATCAGAATTAGAACGGCTGATGTGGTCAGATGTCTGGTAATCAGTATTAAACCTGTTTATATGGTCAGTTGTATGGTAATCAGTATAAGACCTGTTTATATGGTCAGTTGTATGGTAATCAGTATTAGACCTGTTTATGTGGTCAGTTGTATGGTAATCAGCATTAGACCTGTTTATGTGGCCAGTTGTGTGGTAATCAGTATTAGACCTGTTTATGTGGTCAGTTGTATGGTAATCAGTATTAGACCTGTTTATGTGGTCAGTTGTATGATAATCAGTATTAGACCCGTTTATGTGGTCTGTTGTATGGTAATCAGTATTAGAACTGTTTATTTGGTCAGTTGTATGGTAATCAGTATTAGACCTGTTTATGTGGTCAGTTGTATGGTAGTCAGTATTAGACCTGTTTATTTGGTCAGTTGTATGGTAATCAGTATTAGACCTGTTTATTTGGTCAGTTGTATGGTAATCAGTATTAGACCTGTTTATTTGGTCAGTTGTATGGTAATCAGTATTAGACCTGTTTATGTGGTCAGTTGTATGGTAATCAGTATCAGACCTGTTTATTTGGTCAGTTGTATAGTAATAAGTATTAGACCTGTTTATGTGGTCAGTTGTATGGTAATCAGTATTAGACCTGTTTATGAGGTCAGTACTAGTATTAGAACTGTTTATTTGGTCAGTTGTATAGTAATAAGTATTAGACCTGTTTATGTGGTCAGTTGTATGGTAATCAGTATTAGACCTGTTTATGAGGTCAGTAGTATGGTAATCAGTATTAGACATGATTATATGGTCAGTTGTATGGTAATCAGTATTAGACCTGTTTATGTGGTCAGTTGTATGGTAATCAGTATTAGACCTGTTTATGTGGTCAGTTGTCTGGTAATCAGTATTAGACCTGTTTATGTGGTCAGTTGTATAGTAATCAGTATTAGACCTGTTTATTTGGTCAGTTGTATAGTAATCAGTACAAGACCTGTTTATGTGGTCAGTTGTATGGTAATCAGTATTAGACCTGTTTATGAGGTCAGTAGTATGGTAATCAGTGTTAGACATGTTTATGTGGTCAGTTGTATGGTAATCAGTATTAGACCTGTTTATGTGGTCAGTTGTATGGCAATCAGTATTAGACATGTTTATGTGGTCAGTTGTATGTTAATCAATAATAGACCTGTTTATGTTGTCAGTTGTATGGTAATCAGTATTAGACCTGTTTATGAGGTCAGTTGTATGGTAATCAGTATTGGAGATGTTTATGTGGTCAGTTGTATGGTAATCAGTATAAGACCTGTTTATGTGGTCAGTTGTATGGTAACCAGTATTAGACCTGTTTATGTGGTCAGTTGTATGGTAATCAGTATTGAACCTGTTTATGTGGTCAGTTGTATGGCAATCAGTATTAGACATGTTTATGTGGTCAGTAGTATGGTAATCAGTATTAAACCTGTTTATGTGGTCAGTTGTATGGTAATCAGTATTAGACCTGTTTATGTGGTCAGTTGTATAGTAATCAGTATTAGACCTGTTTATTTGGTCAGTTGTATAGTAATCAGTACAAGACCTGTTTATGTGGTCAGTTGTATGGTAATCAGTATTAGACCTGTTTATGAGGTCAGTAGTATGGTAATCAGTGTTAGACCTGTTTATGTGGTCAGTTGTATGGTAATCAGTATTGGAGATGTTTATGTGGTCAGTAGTATGGTAATCAGTATTAGACCTGTTTATGTGGTCAGTAGTATGGTAATCAGTATTAGACCTGTTTATGTGGTCAGTTGTATGGTAATCAGTATTAGACCTGTTTATGTGGTCAGTTGTATGGCAACAGTATTAGACATGTTTATGTGGTCAGTTGTATGTTAAACAATAAGAGACCTGTTTATGTGGTCAGTTGTATGGTAATCAGTATTAGACCTGTTTATGAGGTCAGTTGTATGGTAATCAGTATTGGAGATGTTTATGTGGTCAGTTGTATGGTAATCAGTAATAGACATGTTTATGTGGTCAGTTGTATGTTGATCAATTATAGGTTCTTATATGTTTCTGGGAAAGACTGGGTTATCTTCCATGAAAGATAAATGTGTATGTCTTTTTGTGAGTGGAGCTCATCAGAATGAAAAAAATAAAATCCCAAAAAATATTGAGTGGAACATCACTTGTTTTCCTAGAAACGCATGGAAATACCTATTTCTTCCATAAACCAACAACTTTCACATTGTGATGTCCTATAGACTCTCCATTGTTTAATATCCAGCATCCAATCACCTGCAACAAGGACATTTAACAAGAATTTTGTAATGCTACCATAATAACATTCTTGTTTCAGATGTTTTGATAAGATGATGAAGATGAGAAACCTCTCACAAACACATGTCACTTCACAATTATCATAGAAGCTTATGACATGATATCATAAAACATTTCACTCTAACACATCTCCTCTCACCAAGTCAAAAGTCACCTAAAAGATATAATTTACATCACACGCATCTCAAGGACATATGTCATCTCTCCCAAAAACTCAGCTCTGGTATTTTCAAAATGTCATCTCATAGACACAAGTCTCATGGAGTAATATCATCTCACATGATATCACATCGACACATCTCACATGACATCACACCGACACATCTCATATGACATCACACCGACACATCTCACATGAAATCACATCAGCACTTCTCACATGATATCATGACACATCTCACATGACATCACACCAACACATCTCACATGACATCACACCATCTCATCTCACCTGACATTACACCGACACATCTCACATGACATTCACCGACACATCTCATGACATCACACAAAAACATCTCACATGACATCATGCCGACACATCTCACATGACATTATGCCGACACATCTCACATCACATCACGCAGACACATCTCACAGGACATCACACCGACACATCTCACAAGACATCACACAGACACATCTCATATGACATCACACCGACACATCTCATATGACATCACACCGACACATCTAACATGACAACACAGACATCTCATATGACATCACACCGACACATCTCATATGAAATCACACCAGCACATCTGACATGATATCCCGATACATCTCACATGACATCACACCAACACATCTCACATGACATCACACCGACACATCTTACATGACATTCCACCGACACATCTCACATGACATCAGACCGATACATCCCACATGATTTTCAGACACATCTCACATGACATCACACCATCACATCTCACATGACATCACACCTACACATCTCACATGACATCATACCGACACATCTCACATGACATCACAGTGACACATCACACCGACACATCTCACATGACATCACACCAACACATCTCACATGACATCACACCGACAAATCTCACATGACATTACAGTGACACATCACAGCAACACATCTCACATGACATCACACCTACACATCTCACATGACATCACACCGACACATCTCACATGACATCTTACCGGCACATCTCACATGACATCACACCTACACATCTCACATGACATCACACCGACACATCTTACATGACATCACACCGACACATCTCACATGAAATCACACCGACACATCTCACATGACATCACACCGACACATCTCACATGACATCACACCGGCACATCTCACATGACATCACACCGACTCATCTCACATGACATCACACCATCACATCTCACATGACATCAATCACACCGACACATCTCACATGACATCACACCGACACATCTCACATGACATCACACCGGCACATCTCATATGACATCACACCGACTCAACCCACATGACATCACGCAGATACATCTCACATCACACGGACACATCTCACATGACATCACACCGACTCATCTCACATGACATAACACCAACACATCTCACATGACATCAAACCGACACATCTCACATGACATCACACCGACTCATCTCACATGACATAACACCAACACATCTCACATGACATCAAACCGACACATGACATAACACCAACACATCTCACATGACATCACAGCAACACATCTGACATGACATCAAAGCAACACACCTTACATGACATCACACTGACACATCTCACATCACATGGACACATCTCATGACATCACACTGACACATCTCACATGACATCACACCGACACATCTCATATGACATCACACTGACACATCTCACATGACATCACACAGACACATGTCATATGACATCACACCGACACATCTCATATGACATCACACCGACACATCTCACATGACATCACACTGACACATCTCACATGGCATCACACAGACACATCTCACATGACATCACACCGACACATTTCACATGACATCACACCAACACATCTCACATGACATCACACTGACACATCTCACATGACATCACACTGACACATCTCACATGACATCACACCGACACATCTCACATGACATCACACTGACACATCTCAAATGACATCACACCAACACATCTCACATGACATCACACCGACACATCTCACATGACATCACACTAACACATCTCACATGACATCACACTGACACATCTCACATGACATCACACCGACACATCTCACATGACATCACACCGACACATCTCACATGACATCACACCAACACATCTCACATGTAATCACACTGACACATCTCACATGACATCACACTGACACATCTCACATGACATCACACCGACACATCTCACATGACATCACACAGACACATCCCACATGTCATCACACCGACACATCTCACATGACATCACACTGACACATCTCACATGACATCACACCGACACATCTCACAATGAGATATATCATTCCACAGGGACAGGTGTCACCTTACACAGTCTAGTCTTTGGAAAAACATAATAGAAAAACCATGTTTGTGAATAAGTTACAAATTATTTTAATCATTTCATGTACACATTTTATTTAAAGTAAACCATTTAACAGAGTAATCACATTGATTATAAAAGAATACAAAATAATTGACATCATTTTTATTAGATGGTATCACTAATACGCATAGACAGTAAATACATGATGTTATTGTAAAAAAACCATGACAGCAAATATAATACATGTACTATTGGCCTTGTCATTTTAATAAAAATATGTATATTATTTACATGATGTTATTATTAGACAGAATATTATCTTTCTCTAATTCTTTACATATTCAATACATTCAAGGAGAAGTCCTACAATTATCAATCATTACTGATTTAACTGAGTAATTATATTACAAAAGAATACATGGAAATCGACATGACTTTTAAATAGTAACAATTTATATAAGATGTCTAATTATAGATATTTAGGTCAATAGGTCAATTCAATCATTCTAAACATGTCATCATGTCAGCTGCCAAACTAAATTTTACATTTATTTAAGAGTTCATTAGACATAATATTATCTTTAATTCTTTACATATTAACAATATTTGACATGATTTTCATAACTCAAATCATTGCATTGTATCACACGTGGCGTTATGACTAATTTCAGGTACGGTTTACTGAGCTATTGCGCGATAATTAGTTCGATGTTTGCATTTACCGAAGTAAGTACTTTCTACCTGTAATATTGTTTTGACTATTTTTCAGGTGAAAAACAGTATGTTTTGTAGTGCGAAATGTAATAATTTTGTTCTTTGCATTTGAATAAAAATATAATTCTGTTCATATATTCGTACGCGATCAAGCTGGCTAGTGTTGTATTCATTACATTATGTGCACGTGATTATGTGTCATAACCATTTATTGTAAATCACGTGTTGTAAATGTGTTGAACAAATAAACATTTCGTACTATTATCATAAATGCACATTAAATCTGCTCTCATCTGAATTTAATTATATAACAAGAAAAGGTATGCGTTAAACCCATATCCAGAGATGTTCGATTTATATGTTATAGGTGTATCCCATTTGGTTTAATAGTTTTTTTTCAATTTGTTTTATTTAAAATTTTATCATATGCTGTAAAGGCAGGGGCGTAGCTAGACTAGTTACAATGTGGATTCACAAAGAACTAGTGGGGTCCGGGTATGCACCCCGGAATATTTTTGAAAACAATGGTGCAATTTGGAGAATTCTAAAGTGGTTTATTTAGAACTGAAATTGACATTTTATTGATTACAGGGATAGATTGCAATTTTGTTCTTAAAATAATGTGGATTCAGCCGCGTACTCGCGTATAGGCAGCTACGCCCCTGAAGGCAGCTACGCCCCTGAAAGGGATGCAAATATAGACGATTGTGAAAGGCAAGAAATAACCATCTTGATTATAATATCTCAACTTTGAGAAGAGTACTGTAATAAAAAAAGCAAAGTTTTCGAAGAACATATATATATTGTTTACCAATAAAAATACATTGACCATAGTCAAGTGGTTCTGTGGGGGAAAATGTGAATGTAAGATCGGTAGTTATCGCGTCCACGGAAAATCAAAGAAAACATACCGACAAGTTACAATTTTTATTGATTTAATTTTACTGTAATTACAATTGTTTCAAAAGATTTGCAATTAAATGTATTTTAAACGTCAAACTAGCATTCATGTGCATAAACCGATTGCTAAGAACTTTATAAAAATTTTCAGAATTTAAAATAAAAAAAAAACAATTAGAAGAAAAGTCTTATTTTGCAAAACAATTGATGAGATTATTAACTTCTACAATTATTTTCAACAATATAAACTGTTGATGACCTTTATCAAACAATCAATCTATTTTCTCTATAAAGCATGACCAATACACGTTTATTGACGTTCTTTTATTGGTTTTAGATCAAGTTGAATCCAATTATCATCATAACAAATGCTTATCTATGTTTCATTTAAATTGTTGTCAGCAACGAATAAAACAGCGAAATTTATTGCGTCACGTTTAAGAAATTAAGGTCCGTAACACCGTTTGTGAGCGCTAAAACACTTAAAGACATTTAAATAATGTGTCATAACTGCTAAAATACATTGTTTGTTTGTTTGATGGTGTTTAACGCCACTTTCAGCAATTTTTCAGCTATATCATGGCGTCCAGTTTTTATTGGGGGAGGAAGCCGGAGTACCCGGAGAAAACCCCCGACCTGCGGTAGGAAAACTGGCAATCCTTGTCAATTAAGATTGGAGTCGAGTACACCCTGCCTGCAGTGAGAATCGAACCCGCAATCTCAGTGTTGACAGACCACGTGATCAATAGTAGACGAACTATTTTGACCACTCGGCCACCGAGGCCCCCCTAAAATACATTGAAAAGCACTTCAGAACATCATTAATATATTACTTATATTTAGCACCTAAAGGCAAAATAATTTAAAATGCAGTGCCTTTATTGTACGTAACATATAATGTACGTAATGTTAATGTATGTAACGGTAATTTACGTTACATAACATGTGATGTTATATATTATTTTCCATTACACTATTTATTGTAGATGAGTTTGAGCCAATAAAATTATTTATATTTGTATTTGTATTTGTATTTTAATAATCTCTCATATTACAATACAAAATGGGTTCCTGTTTAAATCCTCCATTTACTTTAATTGAGTTTCCCCGATATGGTTCAACCATATCTTCTCTTGTTTAGTTCACATTACATGTAGTAATTTAATACATTGATACACATTTTTTACATCCAGTGATCAATAACAACAGATAAGTCAGACATATGTAAACTACATGATCACTTCCTGGTGTCAATCAGAATATATTGTAATGTGGATTATTTATACTTTCTTATAAACATAAACATTGTCATCACAACCAATAACAACAGATAAGTCAGACATATGTAAACTACAGGATCACTTCCTGGTGTCAATCAGAATATATTGTAATGTGGATTATTTATACTTTCTTATAAACATTAACATTGTCATGACAACCAATAACAACTGATTTAGACAGTGAATTATAACATATGTATGGAAACCAATCAGATGATGATATCTGTGTAATAATAACCTGACTCTGTTTACCATCAGGACTAATCCTGAGTACATTGTTAGACACACTACATATAACAAGTACATGTCCTTCATCATCTGTTGTAATTCCCCATGGTTCACTCATGTTAGGATCAGTAAATGTAAACAAAGTGTTCCCCACTGTATCAATACAGTACAACTTATCATGGTTAGTATAGTAGATACGTCCTGCCTCACCACCACAGATATAGTATGATATTACACCCACTGGTATTGTACGTGTTACCTTCCTTGACATGTTCATTACCTTTAATGTTCTATCACCACAGCCTACAAACAGCTGGTTATCTCTGTACATGATACCTCTACACCCCACCTTTACATCAATATGTTGTATAACTTGTCTCTGTCTGACATCTACTATCACTACAGTAGTAGTATATAATAATGTAACAGCTACAGTGTTGTTGTCTACTACAGCTATACAGTCTGGTCCACCAGGTAATGGAATGGTATGTAGTTGTTGTCCTGTTATATCACATGTTACTAATTGATTACCACTCCAATCAGCTATAACTAACACATCATCATGTAACACCTTTATATCACTGATCTCTACATTGACCTTGAAGTTATAATCCAGTGAATACATGTCCTGTACATGTTGTACAATGTGATCTTTAGTATCTGTTGATTTCCTGTGTTGATTGTTACAGTCCTGACACATAGATCTCTGACAGCCATGACACCAGTATACAGATGGTTCCTTGTCACAGACATGACACCTGTAAAGGATTTATATAAATGTAATATCATTCTGACATAAAAAATAATTGAACTTTATATTATATAAAGTAAACAAAACACAATGTTGTGTGCCTCTCCATTTAAATAGATCCAATGATGACCTCAAATCAGCATTAATTCATGTAGATATAATATCATAATTATTTAAGCTATAATTGTATATAATTATATAAAGTAAACATAATAAAATATTAAACAGTCACAATGTCTGTATTTAAATAGGTCACACGATGACAACTTGAATGCTTTAAAGTTGTGTGGTAGTAATAATGAAATAAACATTTAATGTAACATATTTAGTTCCATGTGTTGATAGTTATAGTCCTGACACAGAGATGACTTCATGATTAATATCAATATATTACAGTATACTAACTTGAATAATTAAATCTTTAAAACTTGTGGGGTCATAAAAATGTAAAAAAAATCGTTCACAGGAGTGGGGACCTATAAATAGGATGTTTGTAATAATGTTCTTACTGGTGTAAAGTTTGAAATAATTAGCATATAGGTGGTCACGTGTACAGGTTTTATATACAAATCAGTCCATGTGACCAACTGTGAGGTACTTACTACTGACCCTGCAGATGATATTATTAACTAATTAAATATTTAAGAATTAACGTCATGAAAAAGCTTTGTTTCTGTAAATATTTTTGGTTATGTGTTTCAGTGCTGTATGTCATGGATATAAACAAATAAAATTAGAATGCAAAAACAAGGGCAGCATGACTTGCAGATGGGAGGCAGTTGTCATATGGGGACATTTATCTGGAGGAGTTGTTATAAGGGGTCAAATAATTGTCCATGGGGAGGGGGAGTTATCATAAAGGGTAATTATCAAAGGGGAGTTGTCAAAAGTTGCCAATTATCTGGGAGGCAGTTGATATAAAGGGGATATTGTAGGGGCAATTGTCTGGAGGGTGTTGTTACAAGTGGGCAGTTTTCATAAGTGGGCAATTTTCATGGAGGCGGTTATTAAAAGGAGGGCCAATAAAGGGGGCAATTGTATGTGAGGAAGTTTTCATAAGGGTGAAATTGTTCAGGGGAAGTTGTCGTAATGGGGGAATTAATTGTCCCAAAGGGAGGAGTGCCACAAAAGACAATTTTCACAAAGCGGCAATTTCCATAAGGGGCAATTGTCTGGGGCAGTTGTCATCATGAAGCAATTGTCTATAGGGGAGTTGTCATAAGGAGTAATTCGGAGGCAGTTATTGTAAGGGGACAATTGACCAGGAGAGTTATCATAAGGGGTGCAATTGTCTGGGGGCAGTTGTCACAAGGGGGCAAAAGTCCTGGGAGAGATGTCATAATGGGGCAATTAATTGTCTCAAAGGTCAATTTTCATAAGGGGACAATTGTCCAGGGGGAGCTGTCATAAGGGGCAGTTGCCGCAAGGGAGGGGGTGGAGTTGTCAATAGGGGAAAATTGTCCAGGGGCAGTTGTCATAAGGGGACAATAGTCAGGGGCCAGTTGTCATATGGGGCAGCTTCTTCAAGGGGGCGATTAATTGTCCCAAATGGAGGTGTGTCACAAAGGGCAATTTTCACAAGGGGCGATCTCCATAAGGGGGCAATAGTCTGGGGCAGTTGTCATAAGAAGGCAATTGTCCATGGGGCAGTTGTCATAAGGGGGAAATTGTTCATGGGGCAGTTGACCAGGGGAGTTATCATAAGGAGGCAATTGTATGGGGGCAGTAGTCACAAGAGGGTATTTGTCCTGAGGGAGTTGTCATAATGGGGCAATTAATTGTCCCAAATGGGGGAAGTTTCTCTTTATAAGGGGACAATTGTCCAGGGGCAGTTGCCATGAGGGGCAATTGAACGGGGGGAGGGGTGGAGTTGTCATAAGGGGGCAATTATGCATGTGGTAGTTGTCATGGGTAATTCAGGGGCAGTTGTCACAAGGGGGCAATTGTCCTGGGGGTCTGGGGGGGGGGGGTGTCATAAAAGTCAATTGTACAGGGTGGGGAAGTTGCCATAAAGGGGCAATTCTACAGCGAACAGTTGTCATAAGGGGGCAATTAATGGTCCCAAAGGGGGGAAGTGTCACAAAAGGCAATTTTCATAAGAGGACACTAGTCCAGGGCTGTCATAAGAGGCAATTGTCAGGGGCCAGTTGTCATATGGGGACACTTGTCCAGGGTCAGTTATCATAAGGGGCATTTCTCCATGAAGCAGTTGTGAGGAGCAGCTGCAGGGGAGGGGGTGGAGTTGTCACAAGGAGGAAATTGTCCAGGGGCAGTTTTGTCATAATGGGACAATAGTAAGGGGCCAGTAGTCATATGGGGACATCATAAGCAGGCAATTGTCCTGGGGGAGTTGTCATAATGGGGCAATTAACTGTACCAAAGGGCAATTTTCATAAGGGGACAATTGTCCACGGGGGAGCTGTCATAATGGGCAATTGCCATAAGGGAGAAAATTGTCCAAGGGAGTTGTCATAAGTGGACAATAGTCAAGGGCCAGTTGTCATATGGTGACAATTGCCATTAGGAGGCATTTTTAAAGGGTCAGTTATCATAAGGGGCAATTGTCCATGGGGCAGTTGTCCATGAGGCAGTTGTGATAAGGAGGCAATTGTGCATGGCACAGTTGTCATAATGGGAAATTGTCCAGGGGCAGTTATCATAAGGAGGCAATTGTCCTGGGTGGGGAAATTGCCATAAAGGGGCAATTGTACAGGAAGCAGCTATCATAAGGGAACAATTGTCTGGGTGCAATTGTCCTAGACCCCCTCTAAGGTATTTAATACTGACCTTGTCCATGTCAGAATACATGTCAGCCCCTGATCTACATGATAGATAAAGTTGTGTAAAAATGTTTGCATTGTAATTTGGTTAAATTTTACTTTTGTTTTAATGTGTTCATTGTTACTGACTAAAAACGGTAAGTCATAAAGATTGTTTGATTGTTTGTTTTAGTATTGTTAAGCAACTTTTCAGCTATACCATGAGTACCCGGAGAGAACCCCCGAGCTTCGGTAGGAAAACTGGCAATCCTTGTCAATTAAGATTGGAGTCGACTACACCCTGCCTGCAGTGAGACTCGAACCTGCAACCTCAGTTTTGATAGACCACGTGATATACCTTAACCATTCGGCCACTGAGGCCCCTTACTAACATTTTTTACATGTGACCTTCACCCGACCTTCGTTTGGAAATCAATGTCCTTATTGCTCAAATTGAGACCAATATGAAAAAGACCTGATATGTACTGTTTTAGCATTTCAATTCTTTACTTACTTCTGTTTAAATCTGCTACCTTGAATCCCTGTAAAATACAAACAAAATGTAAGATATTGTCAACAATAAAGGAATAAACTTTTAGACTAAGTTCATTTCTGGACCATGACAGCCTCAGAACAATATTTCAATAACTGTTTTCATCCTCAATAGATTGATTTGCTGCTGTATACAATGTTAATAGTAGACTCCGGGTAATCAGATATCAAGTTTGTCAAGAAAAAATATCCCATTAGGCAGGATATCCGATTTGACATTTCAGGAAATCAAGTATTGATTTTGATGACGTAATAACGTGTTCCAGTTTTGGTGCCCCTACAACAGTTGTACTTTGTACTACCATGTTTTTGTTTGATAAGAAATGAATTGAACTGTTTTTAATTGTTTATTTGTTATAATAAACAATTTTGACATTATTGTGTTCTTCTTTTTCCCAAAAGATACGTGTATTCTTTGTTCAGAACTCCATCTTTGTTGTTTACATTATTGTTATGGTTACAGTGAAACATGATTTATCTGTTTCTTTGATCATTGAATAAGTTCTGTGTGGACCATTTAATTTTTTTATTTTTAATTTATACAGTAAAGACCAGACATTTCAACCTCATTCCTGACACTCCCTCTGGTGTTACAGTAAAGACCAGACATTACAACCTCATTCCTGTCACTCCCTCTGTTGTTACAATAAAGACCGGACATTACAACCTCATTCCTGACGCTCCCTCTGGTGTTACAGTAAAGACCAGACATTACAACCTCATTCCTGACACTCCCTCTGGTGTTACAGTAAAGACCAGACATTTCAACCTCATTCCTGACACTCCCTCTGTTGTTACAGTAAAGACCAGACATTTCAACCTCATTCCTGTCACTCCCTCTGGTGTTACAATAAAGACCAGACATTACAACCTCATTCCTGACACTCCCTCTGGTGTTACAGTAAAGACCAGACATTTCAACCTCATTCCTGACACTCCCTCTGGTGTTACAGTAAAGACCAGACATTTCAACCTCATTCCTGACACTCCCTCTGGAGTTACAGTAAAGGCCAGACATTACAACCTCATTCCTGACACTCCCTCTGTTGTTACAGTAAAGACAAGAAATTACAACCTCATTCCTGACACTCCCTCTGATGTTACAGTAAAGACCAGACATTACAACCTCATTCCTGACACTCCCTCTGATGTTACAGTAAAGACCAGACATTACAACCTCATTCCTGACACTCCCTCTGGTATTAAAGTTAAGACCAGACATTTCAACCTCATTCCTGACACTCCCTCTGGAGTCGCAGTAAAGACCAGACATTACAACCTCATTCCTGACACTCCCTCTGATGTTACAGTAAAGACCAGACATTACAACCTCATTCCTGACACTCCCTCTGGTATTAAAGTAAAGACCAGACATTTCAACCTCATTCCTGACACTCCCTCTGTTGTTACAGTAAAGATCAGACATTACAACCTCATTCCTGACACTCCCTCTGATGTTACAGTAAAGACCAGACATTACAACCTCATTCCTGACACTCCCTCTGGTGTTACAGTAAAGACCAGACATTTCAACCTCATTCCTGACACTCCCTCTGGTGTTACAGTAATGACCAGACATTACAACCTCATTCCTGACAGTCCCTCTGGTGTTACAGTAAAGACCAGACATTTCAACCTCATTCCTGACACTCCCTCTAGTGTTACAGTAATGACCAGACATTACAACCTCATTCCTGACACTCCCTCTGGTGTTACAGTAAAGACCAGACATTTCAACCTCATTCCTGACACTCCCTCTGTTGTTACAGTAAAGACCAGACATTACAACCTCATTCCTGACACTCCCTCTGATGTTACAGTAAAGACCAGACATTACAACCTCATTCCTGACACTCCCTCTGGTGTTACAGTAAAGACCAGACATTTCAACCTCATTCCTGACACTCCCTGTGGTGTTACAGTAAAGACCAGACATTTCAACCTCATTCCTGACACTCCCTCTGGTATTAAAGTAAAGACCAGACATTTCAACCTCATTCCTGACACTCCCTCTGGAGTTACAGTAAAGGCCAGACATTACAACCTCATTCCTGACACTCCCTCTGGTGTTACAGTAATGACCAGACATTACAACCTCATTCCTGACACTCCCTCTGTTGTTACAGTAAAGACCAGACATTACAACCTCATTCCTGACACTCCCTCTGATGTAACAGTAAAGACCAGACATTACAACCTTATTCCTGACACTCCCTCTGGTATTAAAGTAAAGACCAGACATTTCAACCTCATTCCTGACACTCCCTCTGGAGTTACAGTAAAGGCCAGATATTACAACCTCATTCCTGACACTCCCTCTGGTGTTACAGTAAAGACCCAACATTTCAACCTCATTACTGACACTCCCTTTGATGTTACAGTAAAGACCAGACATTACAACCTCATTTCTGACACTCCCTCTGGTGTTAAAGTAAAGACCAGACATTACAACCTCATTCCTGACACTCCCTCTGGTGTTACAGTAAAGACCCAACATTTCAACCTCATTACTGACACTCCCTTTGATGTTACAGTAAAGACCCAACATTTCAACCTCATTCCTGACAATCCCTCTGATGTTACAGTAAAGACCAGACTTTACAACCTCATTCCTGACACTCCCTCTGGTGTTACAGTAAAGACCAGACATTACAACCTCATTCCTGACACTCCATCTGGTGTTACAGTAAAGACCCAACATTTCAACCTCATTACTGACACTTCCTTTGATGTTACAGTAAAGACCCAACATTTCAACCTCATTCCTGACAATCCCTCTGATGTTACAGTAAAGACCAGACATTACAACCTCATTCCTGACACTCCCTCTGGTGTTACAGTAAAGACCAGACATTTCAACCTCATTCCTGACACTCCCTCTAGTGTTACAGTAATGACCAGACATTACAACCTCATTCCTGACACTCCCTCTGGTGTTACAGTAAAGACCAGACATTTCAACCTCATTCCTGACACTCCCTCTGTTGTTACAGTAAAGACCAGACATTACAACCTCATTCCTGACACTCCCTCTGATGTTACAGTAAAGACCAGACATTACAACCTCATTCCTGACACTCCCTCTGGTGTTACAGTAAAGACCAGACATTTCAACCTCATTCCTGACACTCCCTCTGGTGTTACAGTAAAGACCAGACATTTCAACCTCATTCCTGACACTCCCTCTGGTATTAAAGTAAAGACCAGACATTTCAACCTCATTCCTGACACTCCCTCTGGAGTTACAGTAAAGGCCAGACATTACAACCTCATTCCTGACACTCCCTCTGGTGTTACAGTAATGACCAGACATTACAACCTCATTCCTGACACTCCCTCTGTTGTTACAGTAAAGACCAGACATTACAACCTCATTCCTGACACTCCCTCTGATGTAACAGTAAAGACCAGACATTACAACCTTATTCCTGACACTCCCTCTGGTATTAAAGTAAAGACCAGACATTTCAACCTCATTCCTGACACTCCCTCTGGAGTTACAGTAAAGGCCAGATATTACAACCTCATTCCTGACACTCCCTCTGGTGTTACAGTAAAGACCCAACATTTCAACCTCATTACTGACACTCCCTTTGATGTTACAGTAAAGACCAGACATTACAACCTCATTTCTGACACTCCCTCTGGTGTTACAGTAAAGACCAGACATTACAACCTCATTCCTGACACTCCCTCTGGTGTTACAGTAAAGACCCAACATTTCAACCTCATTACTGACACTCCCTTTGATGTTACAGTAAAGACCCAACATTTCAACCTCATTCCTGACACTCCCTCTGATGTTACAGTAAAGACCAGACTTTACAACCTCATTCCTGACACTCCCTCTGGTGTTACAGTAAAGACCAGACATTACAACCTCATTCCTGACACTCCATCTGGTGTTACAGTAAAGACCCAACATTTCAACCTCATTACTGACACTTCCTTTGATGTTACAGTAAAGACCCAACATTTCAACCTCATTCCTGACAATCCCTCTGATGTTACAGTAAAGACCAGACATTACAACCTCATTCCTGACACTCCCTCTGGTGTTACAGTAAAGACCAGACATTACAACCTCATTCCTGACACTCCCTCTGTTGTTACAATAAAGACCAGACATTACAACCTCATTCATGACACTCCCTCTGATGTTACAGTAAAGACCAGACATTACAACCTCATTCCTGACACTCCCTCTGGTATTAAAGTAAAGACCAGACATTACAACCTCATTCCTGACACTCCCTCTGGTGTTACAGTAAAGACCAGACATTACAACCTCATTCCTGACACTCCCTCTGGTGTTACAGTAAGGACCAGACATTTCAACCTCATTCCTGACACTCCCTCTGGTGTTATAGTAAAGACCAGACATTTCAACCTCATTCCTGACACTCCCTCTGTTGTTACAGTAAAGACCAGACATTACAACCTCATTCCTGACACTCCCTCTGGTATTAAAGAAAGACCAGACATTACAACCTCATTCCTGACACTCCCTCTGGTGTTACAGTAAAGACCAGACATTACAACCTCATTCCTGACACTCCCTCTGGTGTTACAGTAAAGACCAGACATTACAACCTCATTCCTGACACTCCCTCTGGTGTTATAGTAAAGACCAGACATTACAACCTCATTCCTGACACTCCCTCTGGTGTTACAGTAAAGACCAGACATTACAACCTCATTCCTGACACTCCCTCTGGTGTTACAGTAATGACCAGACATTACAACCTCATTCCTGACAGTCCCTCTGGTGTTACAGTAAAGACCAGACATTACAACCTCATTCCTGACACTCCCTCTGGTGTTACAGTAATGACCAGACATTACAACCTCATTCCTGACACTCCCTCTGGTGTTACAGTAAAGATCAGACATTTCAACCTCATTCCTGACACTCCCTCTGTTGTTACAGTAAAGACCAGACATTACAACCTCATTCCTGACACTCCCTCTGGTGTTACAGTAAAGACCAGACATTACAACCTCATTCCTGACACTCCCTCTGGTGTTACAGTAATGACCAGACATTACAACCTCATTCCTGACACTCCCTCTGGTGTTACAGTAAAGATCAGACATTTCAACCTCATTCCTGACACTCCCTCTGTTGTTACAGTAAAGACCAGACATTACAACCTCATTCTTGACACTCCCTCTGATGTTACAGTAAAGACCAGACATTACAACCTCATTCCTGACACTCCCTCTGGTGTTACAGTAAAGACCAGACATTTCAACCTCATTCCTGACACTCCCTCTGGTGTTACAGTAAAGACCAGACATTTCAACCTCATTCCTGACACTCCCTCTGGTATTAAAGTAAAGACCAGACATTTCAACCTCATTCCTGACACTCCCTCTGTAGTTACAGTAAAGGCCAGACATTACAACCTCATTCCTGACACTCCCTCTGGTGTTACAGTAATGACCAGACATTACAACCTCATTCCTGACACTCCCTCTGTTGTTACAGTAAAGACCAGACATTACAACCTCATTCCCGACACTCCCTCTGATGTTACAGTAAAGACCAGACATTACAACCTCATTCCTGACACTCCCTCTGGTATTAAAGTAAAGACCAGACATTTCAACCTCATTCCTGACACTCCCTCTGGAGTTACAGTAAAGGCCAGACATTACAACCTCATTCCTGACACTCCCTCTGGTGCTACAGTAAAGACCCAACATTTCCACCTCATTACTGACACTCCCTTTGATGTTACAGTAAAGACCAGACATTACAACCTCATTCCTGACACTCCCTCTGGTGTTACAGTAAAGACCAGACATTACAACCTCATTCCTGACACTCCCTCTGGTGTTACAGTAAAGACCAGACATTTCAACCTCATTCCTGACACTCCCTCTGGTGTTACAGTAATGACCAGACATTACAACCTCATTCCTGACAATCTCTCTGGTGTTACAGTAAAGATCAGACATTTCAAGCTCATTCCTGACACTCCCTCTGTTGTTACAGTAAAGACCAGACATTACAACCTCATTCCTGACACTCCCTCTGGTGTTACAGTAAAGACCAGACATTACAACCTCATTCCTGACACTCCCTCTGTTGTTACAATAAAGACCAGACATTACAACCGCATTCATGACACTCCTTCTGATGTTACAGTAAAGACCAGACATTACAACCTCATTCCTGACACTCCCTCTGGTATTAAAGTAAAGACCAGACATTACAACCTCATTCCTGACACTCCCTTTGATGTTACAGTAAAGACCAGACATTACAACCTCATTCCTGACACTCCCTCTGGTGTTACAGTAAAGACCAGACATTACAACCTCATTCCTGACACTCCCTTTGATGTTACAGTAAAGACCCAACATTTCAACCTCATTCCTGACAATCCCTCTGATGTTACAGTAAAGACCAGACATTACAACCTCATTCCTGACACTCCCTCTGGTGTTATAGTAAAGACCAGACATTACAACCTCATTCCTGACACTCCATCTGGTGTTACAGTAAAGACCAGACATTTCAACCTCATTACTGACACTCCCTTTGATGTTACAGTAAAGACCCAACATTTCAACCTCATTCCTGACACTCCCTCTGGTGTTACAGTAAAGACCAGACATTTCAACCTCATTCCTGACACTCCCTCTGGTATTAAAGTAAAGACCAGACATTTCAACCTCATTCCTGACACTCCCTCTGTAGTTACAGTAAAGGCCAGACATTACAACCTCATTCCTGACACTCCCTCTGGTGTTACAGTAATGACCAGACATTACAACCTCATTCCTGACACTCCCTCTGGTATTAAAGTAAAGACCCAACAGTTCAACCTCATTACTGACACTCCCTCTGGAGTAACAGTAAAGGCCAGACATTACAACCTCATTCCTGAAACTCCCTCTGGTGTTACAGTAAAGACCCAACATTTCAACCTCATTACTGACACTCCCTTTGATGTTACAGTAAAAATCAGACATTACAACCTCATTCCTGACACTCCCTCTGGTGTTACAGTAAAGACCAGACATTACAACCTCATTCCTGACACTCCCTCTGGTGTTACAGTAAAGACCAGACATTTCAACCTCATTCCTGACACTCCCTCTGTTGTTACAGTAAAGACCAGACATTACAACCTCATTCCTGACACTCCCTCTGATGTTACAGTAAAGACCAGACATTACAACCTCATTCCTGACACTCCCTCTGGTGTTACAGTAAAGACCAGACATTTCAACCTCATTCCTGACACTCCCTCTGGTGTTACAGTAAAGACCAGACATTTCAGCCTCATTCCTGTCACTACCTCTGGTATTAAAGTAAAGACCAGACATTTCAACCTCATTCCTGACACTCCCTCTGTAGTTACAGTAAAGGCCAGACATTACAACCTCATTCCTGACACTCCCTCTGGTGTTACAGTAATGACCAGACATTACAACCTCATTCCTGACACTCCCTCTGGTGTTACAGTAAAGACAAGACATTTCAACCTCATTCCTGACACTCCCTCTGGTGTTACAGTAAAGGCCAGACATTACAACCTCATTCCTGACACTCCCTCTGGTGTTACAGTAAAGACCCAACATTTCAACCTCATTACTGACAATCCCTCTGATGTTACAGTAAAGACCAGACATTACAACCTCATTCCTGACACTCCCTCTGGTGTTACAGTAAAGACCAGACATTTCAACCTCATTCCTGACACTCCCTCTGGTGTTACAGTAAAGGCCAGACATTACAACCTCATTCCTGACACTCCCTCTGGTGTTACAGTAAAGACCCAACATTTCAACCTCATTACTGACACTCCCTTTGATGTTACAGTAAAGACCAGACATTACAACCTCATTCCTGACACTCCCTCTGGTGTTACAGTAAAGACCAGACATTACAACCTCATTCCTGACACTCCCTCTGGTGTTACAGTAAAGACCCAACATTTCAACCTCATTACTGACACTCCCTTTGATGTTACAGTAAAGACCCAACATTTCAACCTCATTCCTGACAATCCCTCTGATGTTACAGTAAAGACCAGACATTACAACCTCATTCCTGACACTCCCTCTGGTGTTACAGTAAAGACCAGACATTACAACCTCATTCCTGACACTCCATCTGGTGTTACAGTAAAGACCCAACATTTCAACCTCATTACTGACACTCCCTTTGATGTTACAGTAAAGACCAGACATTTCAACCTCATTCCTGACAATCCCTCTGATGTTACAGTAAAGACCAGATATTACAACCTCATTCCTGACACTCCCTCTGGTGTTACAGTAAAGACCAGACATTACAACCTCATTCCTGACACTCCCTCTGTGGTTACAATAAAGACCAGACATTACAACCGCATTCATGACACTCCGTCTGATGTTACAGTAAAGACCAGACATTACAACCTCATTCCTGACACTCCCTCTGGTATTAAAGTAAAGACCAGACATGACAACCTCATTCCTGACACTCCCTTTGATGTTACAGTAAAGACCAGACATTACAACCTCATTCCTGACACTCCCTCTGGTGTTACAGTAAAGACCAGACATTACAACCTCATTCCTGACACTCCCTCTGGTGTTACAGTAAAGACCCAACATTTCAACCTCATTACTGACACTCCCTTTGATGTTACAGTAAAGACCCAACATTTCAACCTCATTCCTGACAATCCCTCTGATGTTACAGTAAAGACCAGACATTACAACCTCATTCCTGACACTCCCTTTGATGTTACAGTAAAGACCCAACATTTCAACCTCATTCCTGACAGTCCCTCTGATGTTACAGTAAAGACCAGACATTACAACCTCATTCCTGACACTCCCTCTGGTGTTATAGTAAAGACCAGACATTACAACCTCATTCCTGACACTCCATCTGGTGTTACAGTAAAGACCAGACATTTCAACCTCATTACTGACACTCCCTTTGATGTTACAGTAAAGACCCAACATTTCAACCTCATTCCTGACACTCCCTCTGGTGTTACAGTAAAGACCAGACATTACAACCTCATTCCTGACACTCCCTCTGGTGTTACAGTAAAGACCAGACATTTCAACCTCATTCCTGACACTCCCTCTGGTGTTACAGTAAAGACCAGACATTACAACCTCATTCCTGACACTCCCTCTGGTGTTACAGCAAAGACCAGACATTACAACCTCATTCCTGACCCTCCCTCTGGTGTTACAGTAAAGACCAGACATTTCAACCTCATTCCTGACACTCCCTCTGGTGTTACAGTAAAGACCAGACATTACAACCTCATCCCTGACACTCCCTCTGGTGTTACAGTAAAGACCAGACATTACAACCTCATTCCTGACACTCCCTCTGGTGTTACAGCAAAGACCAGACATTACAACCTCATTCCTGACACTCTCTCTGATGTTACAGTAAAGACCAGACATTTCAACCTCATTCCTGACACTCCCTCTGGTGTTACAGTAAAGACCAGACATTTCAACCTCATTCCTGACACTCCCTCTGGTGTTACAGTAAAGACCAGACATTACAACCTCATCCCTGACACTCCCTCTGGTGTTACAGTAAAGACCAGACATTACAACCTCATTCCTGACACTCCCTCTGGTGTTACAGCAAAGACCAGACATTACAACCTCATTCCTGACACTCCCTCTGGTGTTACAGTAAAGACCAGACATTACAACCTCATTCCTGACACTCCCTCTGGTGTTACAGTAAAGACCAGACATTACAACCTCATTCCTGACACTCCCTCTGGTGTTACAGCAAAGACCAGACATTACAACCTCATTCCTGACACTCCCTCTGGTGTTACAGTAAAGACCAGACATTACAACCTCATTCCTGACACTCCCTCTGGTGTTACAGTAAAGACCAGACATTTCAACCTCATTCCTGACACTCCCTCTGGTGTTACAGTAAAGACCAGACATTACAACCTCATTCCTGACACTCCCTCTGGTGTTACAGTAAAGACCAGACACTTCAACCTCATTCCTGACACTCCCTCTGGTGTTACAGTAAAGACCAGACATTGCAACCTCATTCCTGACACTCCCTCTGGTGTTACAGTAAAGACCCAACATTTCAACCTCATTACTGACACTCCCTTTGATGTTACAGTAAAGACCCAACATTTCAACCTCATTCCTGACAATCCCTCTGATGTTACAGTAAAGACCAGACATTACAACCTCATTCCTGACACTCCCTCTGGTGTTACAGTAAAGACCAGACATTACAACCTCATTCCTGACACTCCATCTGGTGTTACAGTAAAGACCCAACATTTCAACCTCATTACTGACACTCCCTCTGATGTTACAGTAAACACCCAACATTTCAACCTCATTCCTGACAATCCCTCTGATGTTACAGTAAAGACCAGACATTACAACCTCATTCCTGACACTCCCTCTGGTGTTACAGTAAAGACCAGACATTACAACCTCATTCCTGACACTCCCTCTGTTGTTACAATAAAGACCAGACATTACAACCGCATTCATGACACTCCCTCTGATGTTACAGTAAAGACCAGACATTACAACCTCATTCCTGACACTCCCTCTGGTATTAAAGTAAAGACCAGACATTACAACCTCATTCCTGACACTCCCTTTGATGTTACAGTAAAGACCAGACATTACAACCTCATTCCTGACACTCCCTCTGGTGTTACAGTAAAGACCAGACATTACAACCTCATTCCTGACACTCCCTCTGGTGTTACAGTAAAGACCCAACATTTCAACCTCATTACTGACACTCCCTTTGATGTTACAGTAAAGACCCAACATTTCAACCTCATTCCTGACACTCCCTCTGGTGTTACAGTAAAGACCAGACATTTCAACCTCATTCCTGACACTCCCTCTGGTGTTACAGTAAAGACCAGACATTTCAACCTCATTCCTGACACTCCCTCTGGTGTTACAGTAAAGACCAGACATTACAACCTCATTCCTGACACTCCCTCTGGTGTTACAGCAAAGACCAGACATTACAACCTCATTCCTGACCCTCCCTCTGGTGTTACAGTAAAGACCAGACATTTCAACCTCATTCCTGACACTCCCTCTGGTGTTACAGTAAAGACCAGACATTACAACCTCATCCCTGACACTCCCTCTGGTGTTACAGTAAAGACCAGACATTACAACCTCATTCCTGACACTCCCTCTGGTGTTACAGCAAAGACCAGACATTACAACCTCATTCCTGACACTCCCTCTGATGTTACAGTAAAGACCAGACATTTCAACCTCATTCCTGACACTCCCTCTGGTGTTACAGTAAAGACCAGACATTTCAACCTCATTCCTGACACTCCCTCTGGTGTTACAGTAAAGACCAGACATTACAACCTCATCCCTGACACTCCCTCTGGTGTTACAGTAAAGACCAGACATTACAACCTCATTCCTGACACTCCCTCTGGTGTTACAGCAAAGACCAGACATTACAACCTCATTCCTGACACTCCCTCTGGTGTTACAGTAAAGACCAGACATTACAACCTCATCCCTGACACTCCCTCTGGTGTTACAGTAAAGACCAGACATTACAACCTCATTCCTGACACTCCCTCTGGTGTTACAGCAAAGACCAGACATTACAACCTCATTCCTGACACTCCCTCTGGTGTTACAGTAAAGACCAGACATTACAACCTCATCCCTGACACTCCCTCTGGTGTTACAGTAAAGACCAGACATTTCAACCTCATTCCTGACACTCCCTCTGGTGTTACAGTAAAGACCAGACATTACAACCTCATTCCTGACACTCCCTCTGGTGTTACAGTAAAGACCAGACACTTCAACCTCATTCCTGACACTCCCTCTGGTGTTACAGTAAAGACCAGACATTACAACCTCATTCCTGACACTCCCTCTGGTGTTACAGTAAAGACCCAACATTTCAACCTCATTACTGACACTCCCTTTGATGTTACAGTAAAGACCCAACATTTCAACCTCATTCCTGACAATCCCTCTGATGTTACAGTAAAGACCAGACATTACAACCTCATTCCTGACACTCCCTCTGGTGTTACAGTAAAGACCAGACATTACAACCTCATTCCTGACACTCCATCTGGTGTTACAGTAAAGACCCAACATTTCAACCTCATTACTGACACTCCCTCTGATGTTACAGTAAACACCCAACATTTCAACCTCATTCCTGACAATCCCTCTGATGTTACAGTAAAGACCAGACATAACAACCTCATTCCTGACACTCCCTCTGGTGTTACAGTAAAGACCAGACATTACAACCTCATTCCTGACACTCCCTCTGTTGTTACAATAAAGACCAGACATTACAACCGCATTCATGACACTCCCTCTGATGTTACAGTAAAGACCAGACATTACAACCTCATTCCTGACACTCCCTCTGGTATTAAAGTAAAGACCAGACATTACAACCTCATTCCTGACACTCCCTTTGATGTTACAGTAAAGATCAGACATTACAACCTCATTCCTGACACTCCCTCTGGTGTTACAGTAAAGACCAGACATTACAACCTCATTCCTGACACTCCCTCTGGTGTTACAGTAAAGACCCAACATTTCAACCTCATTACTTACACTCCCTTTGATGTTACAGTAAAGACCCAACATTTCAACCTCATTCCTGACAATCCCTCTGGTGTTACAGTAAAGACCAGACATTTCAACCTCATTCCTGACACTCCCTCTGGTGTTACAGTAAAGACCAGACATTACAACCTCATTCCTGACACTCCCTCTGGTGTTACAGTAAAGACCAGACATTACAACCTCATTCCTGACACTCCCTCTGTTGTAACAATAAATACCAGACATTACAACCGCATTCATGACACTCCGTCTGATGTTACAGTAAAGACCAGACATTATAACCTCATTCCTGACACTCCCTCTGGTATTAAAGTAAAGACCAGACATTAAAACCTCATTCCTGACACTCCCTTTGATGTTACAGTAAAGACCAGACATTACAACCTCATTCCTGACACTCCCTCTGGTGTTACAGTAAAGACCAGACATTACAACCTCATTCCTGACACTCCCTCTGGTGTTACAGTAAAGACCCAACATTTCAACCTCATTACTGACACTCCCTTTGATGTTACAGTAAAGACCCAACATTTCAACCTCATTCCTGACAATCCCTCTGATGTTACAGTAAAGACCAGACATTACAACCTCATTCCTGACACTCCCTCTGGTGTTATAGTAAAGACCAGACATTACAACCTCATTCCTGACACTCCATCTGGTGTTACAGTAAAGACCAGACATTTCAACCTCATTACTGACACTCCCTTTGATGTTACAGTAAAGACCCAACATTTCAACCTCATTCCTGACACTCCCTCTGGTGTTACAGTAAAGACCAGACATTTCAACCTCATTCCTGACACTCCCTCTGGTGTTACAGTAAAGACAAGACATTTCAACCTCATTCCTGACACTCCCTCTGGTGTTACAGTAAAGACCAGACATTACAACCTCATCCCTGACACTCCCTCTGGTGTTACAGTAAAGACCAGACATTACAACCTCATCCCTGACACTCCCTCTGGTGTTACAGTAAAGACCAGACATTTCAACCTCATTCCTGACACTCCCTCTGGTGTTACAGTAAAGACCAGACATTTCAACCTCATTCCCGACACTCCCTCTGGTGTTACAGTAAAGACCAGACATTACAACCTCATTCCTGACACTCCCTCTGGTGTTACAGTAAAGACCAGACATTTCAACCTCAGTACTTACACTCCCTTTGATGTTACAGTAAAGACCCAACATTTCAACCTCATTCCTGACAATCCCTCTGGTGTTACAGTAAAGACCAGACATTTCAACCTCATTCCTGACACTCCCTCTGGTGTTACAGTAAAGACCAGACATTACAACCTCATTCCTGACACTCCCTCTGGTGTTACAGTAAAGACCAGACATTACAACCTCATTCCTGACACTCCCTCTGTTGTAACAATAAATACCAGATATTACAACCGCATTCATGACACTCCGTCTGATGTTACAGTAAAGACCAGACATTATAACCTCATTCCTGACACTCCCTCTGGTATTAAAGTAAAGACCAGACATTAAAACCTCATTCCTGACACTCCCTTTGATGTTACAGTAAAGACCAGACATTACAACCTCATTCCTGACACTCCCTCTGGTGTTACAGTAAAGACCAGACATTACAACCTCATTCCTGACACTCCCTCTGGTGTTACAGTAAAGACCCAACATTTCAACCTCATTACTGACACTCCCTTTGATGTTACAGTAAAGACCCAACATTTCAACCTCATTCCTGACAATCCCTCTGATGTTACAGTAAAGACCAGACATTACAACCTCATTCCTGACACTCCCTCTGGTGTTATAGTAAAGACCAGACATTACAACCTCATTCCTGACACTCCATCTGGTGTTACAGTAAAGACCAGACATTTCAACCTCATTACTGACACTCCCTTTGATGTTACAGTAAAGACCCAACATTTCAACCTCATTCCTGACACTCCCTCTGGTGTTACAGTAAAGACCAGACATTTCAACCTCATTCCTGACACTCCCTCTGGTGTTACAGTAAAGACAAGACATTTCAACCTCATTCCTGACACTCCCTCTGGTGTTACAGTAAAGACCAGACATTACAACCTCATCCCTGACACTCCCTCTGGTGTTACAGTAAAGACCAGACATTACAACCTCATCCCTGACACTCCCTCTGGTGTTACAGTAAAGACCAGACATTTCAACCTCATTCCTGACACTCCCTCTGGTGTTACAGTAAAGACCAGACATTTCAACCTCATTCCCGACACTCCCTCTGGTGTTACAGTAAAGACCAGACATTACAACCTCATCCCTGACACTCCCTCTGGTGTTACAGTAAAGACCAGACATTTCAACCTCATTCCTGACACTCCCTCTGGTGTTACAGTAAAGACCAGACATTACAACCTCATTCCTGACACTCCCTCTGGTGTTACAGTAAAGACCCAACATTTCAACCTCATTACTGACACTCCCTTTGATGTTACAGTAAAGACCCAACATTTCAACCTCATTCCTGACAATCCCTCTGATGTTACAGTAAAGACCAGACATTACAACCTCATTCCTGACACTCCCTCTGGTGTTACAGTAAAGACCAGACATTACAACCTCATTCCTGACACTCCATCTGGTGTTACAGTAAAGACCCAACATTTCAACCTCATTACTGACACTCCCTCTGATGTTACAGTAAAGACCCAACATTTCAACCTCATTCCTGACACTCCCTCAGGTGTTACAGTAAAGACCCAACATTTCAACCTCATTACTGACACTCCCTTTGATGTTACAGTAAAGACCCAACATTTCAACCTCATTCCTGACAATCCCTCTGTTGTTACAATAAAGACCAGACATTACAACCGCATTCATGACACTCCCTCTGATGTTACAGTAAAGACCAGACATTACAACCTCATTCCTGACACTCCCTCTGGTATTAAAGTAAAGACCAGACATTACAACCTCATTCCTGACACTCCCTTTGATGTTACAGTAAAGACCAGACATTACAACCTCATTCCTGACACTCCCTCTGGTGTTACAGTAAAGACCAGACATTACAACCTCATTCCTGACACTCCCTCAGGTGTTACAGTAAAGACCCAACATTTCAACCTCATTACTGACACTCCCTTTGATGTTACAGTAAAGACCCAACATTTCAACCTCATTCCTGACAATCCCTCTGATGTTACAGTAAAGACCAGACATTTCAACCTCATTCCTGACACTCCCTCTGGTGTTACAGTAAAGACCAGACATTTCAACCTCATTCCCGACACTCCCTCTGGTGTTACAGTAAAGACCAGACATTACAACCTCATCCCTGACACTCCCTCTGGTGTTACAGTAAAGACCAGACATTTCAACCTCATTCCTGACACTCCCTCTGGTGTTACAGTAAAGACCAGACATTACAACCTCATTCCTGACACTCCCTCTGGTGTTACAGCAAAGACCCAACATTTCAACCTCATTACTGACACTCCCTTTGATGTTACAGTAAAGACCCAACATTTCAACCTCATTCCTGACAATCCCTCTGATGTTACAGTAAAGACCAGACATTACAACCTCATTCCTGACACTCCCTCTGGTGTTACAGTAAAGACCAGACATTACAACCTCATTCCTGACACTCCATCTGGTGTTACAGTAAAGACCCAACATTTCAACCTCATTACTGACACTCCCTCTGATGTTACAGTAAAGACCCAACATTTCAACCTCATTCCTGACAATCCCTCTGTTGTTACAATAAAGACCAGACATTACAACCGCATTCATGACACTCCCTCTGATGTTACAGTAAAGACCAGACATTACAACCTCATTCCTGACACTCCCTCTGGTATTAAAGTAAAGACCAGACATTACAACCTCATTCCTGACACTCCCTTTGATGTTACAGTAAAGACCAGACATTACAACCTCATTCCTGACACTCCCTCTGGTGTTACAGTAAAGACCAGACATTACAACCTCATTCCTGACACTCCCTCAGGTGTTACAGTAAAGACCCAACATTTCAACCTCATTACTGACACTCCCTTTGATGTTACAGTAAAGACCCAACATTTCAACCTCATTCCTGACAATCCCTCTGATGTTACAGTAAAGACCAGACATTACAACCTCATTCCTGACACTCCCTCTGGTGTTACAGTAAAGACCAGACATTACAACCTCATTCCTGACACTCCATCTGGTGTTACAGTAAAGACCAGACATTTCAACCTCATTACTGACACTCCCTTTGATGTTACAGTAAAGACCCAACATTTCAACCTCATTCCTGACACTCCCTCTGGTGTTACAGTAAAGACCAGACATTTCAACCTCATTCCTGACACTCCCTCTGGTGTTACAGTAAAGACCAGACATTACAACCTCATTCCTGACACTCCCTCTGGTGTTACAGTAAAGACCAGACATTTCAACCTCATTCCTGACACTCCCTCTGGTGTTACAGTAAAGACCAGACATTACAACCTCATCCCTGACACTCCCTCTGGTGTTACAGTAAAGACCAGACATTTCAACCTCATTCCTGACACTCCCTCTGGTGTTACAGTAAAGACCAGACATTTCAACCTCATTCCTGACACTCCCTCTGGTGTTACAGTAAAGACCAGACATTTCAACCTCATTCCTGACAGTGTTGGGCAAGACAAATACAAAGAATCATTATTATTCTTCAAAGTAGTTAAAAGGTATGCGATAGACATACATGTAACTTGATATAATAATAAATTTATTGGCTGTGGTATGTGCAATCAACAGAAACGAATAATAGTTTCTTGTCTGCAAATTATCTATATATCTAAAACTATTCTGATAATGTGTTGTCTTAAAAATGTTTACCTTTCCGACCTTTTAATTTCTTCTCTGCTGGTAGATTATCTTTTTTCTAGAAAAAAGAAAATCAACATTTATCAACATATTTGAATCAACATTCTCTATTACAGGTATTTGTGTATAATCTGTACATATAAATGTAGGTTTGTACTAGTTACACACATGGAAATAGAAAAGTCAACTGAATGTAAACAGTATCTGTCCAAGAGGAAATTAACATTTAGTAGAAGTATTAAATTACTAATAACTTGATAAAGTTTATTTAGCATATATCCTGATTCTGAGTTCTTGCTCTACCTCATGCTGTATATATAGTTATAATTTGTGTATGTTGTTAAGAGACATCCTGATTCCGAGTTCTTGCTCTACCTCATGGTGTATATATAGTTATAATTTGTGTATGTTGTTTAGAGACATCCTGATTCCGAGTTCTTGCTCTACCTCATGCTGTATATATAGTTATTATTTGTGTATGTTGTTTTGAGACATATCCTGATTCCGAGTTCTTGCTCTACCTCATGCTGTATATATAGTTATAATTTGTGTATGTTGTTTAGAGACATCCTGATTCCGAGTTCTTGCTCTACCTCATGGTGTATATATAGTTATAATTTGTGTATGTTGTTTAGAGACATATCCTGATTCCAAGTTCTTGCTCTACCTCATGCTGTATATATAGTTATAATTTGTGTATATTGTTTAGAGACATCCTGATTCCGAGTTCTTGCTCTACCTCATGGTGTATATATAGTTATAATTTGTGTATGTTGTTTAGAGACATATCCTGATTCCGAGTTCTTGCTCTACCTCATGCTGTATATATAGTTATAATTTGTGTATGTTGTTTAGAGACATATCCTGATTCTGAGTTCTTGCTCTACCTCATGCTGTATATATAGTTATTATTTGTGTATGTTGTTTTGAGACATATCCTGATTCCGAGTTCTTGCTCTACCTCATGGTGTATATATAGTTATAATTTGTGTATGTTGTTTAGAGACATCCTGATTCCGAGTTCTTGCTCTACCTCATGCTGTATATACAGTTATAATTTATGTATGTTGTTTAGAGACACATCCTGATTCTGAGTTCTTGCTCTACCTCATGGTGTATATATAGTTATAATTTATGTATGTTGTTTAGAGACATCCTGATTCCGAGTTCTTGCTCTACCTCATGCTGTATATACAGTTATAATTTGTGTATATTGTTTAGAGACATATCCTGATTCCGAGTTCTTGCTCTACCTCATGCTGTATATATAGTTATAATTTATGTATGTCGTTAAGAGACATCCTGATTCCGAGTTCTTGATTGATTGATTGATTAATGGTGTTTAACGCCCGAACAGCAATATTTCAGCTATATTCAGGCGATCGAGTTCTTGAAAATCTTCAAATACAATACAGTTACATGTATCTCCTAATTGAAATTTATACCAAATGTAAGCTCAATATCTTCAAGCTTTTAGAAAAAGGGATGGAAAACTGTTATTTTGAAGTAATTATCCAAGTCCAAGTAATTTGGTAAAAAATCAATGGACTGGACACAATTCAAACTTGATCTGTAACTCATGATTGTTGACAGCTGGATATCTCTAAGAGTAAACATAGAAAGTACGGGAAACATGTGTGTGATGGACTGACGAATGGATTGATGTACAGAGTGCAAACCTTTAGTACCATTTAGCAGTACCAGCAGGAGACTGAAAACATTGATCAGATTTCATACCTCTATATAGTCTTCAAACCATGTCTGAAATAAATCTTGAGTTTTATGACGATCACAATGTTCTTCACAGAAGTAGTCATCTCCTGAATCCATTAACTCACTGTAGCTATGGCGACCAGCAGACATGTGTATGTTGCCATCAGAGCACTTCAACTTTACAGTGTAGGATACTCTCCTTGTTTCAAATCTTTCTTTGACTCTCTCAATTGTTCCCCCCAATTCTTCTAGCATTGTTTTACATCTTCCTTTCTCCACATTTTTCCATTGCCATATCTGTAGTGCTATTGTATTTTTACAAAAACACAAAATAAATTTTCTGAACTTGGTACTGTCAAGTAAGAACACTCCCATACCATGATAAATAGCAATTTGGTCAGTTTGTGGTTCAGTGCAGATTGCATATTTATCAATATAATAACACAAAATATGGTTGAAAAAGTCAAATGGCATAAAATCTAACTCGATACACAACCACGGTGTGCGCTTACAGTTACCTTTGTTTGCATTGAACCTATCAATGATATCTGTAAATGAAGCTTTCTCAGAGATCATGCAAGGCATATAATAAGTAGGTAAGATTTGCCTTTGTCCATTTTCCATTAAAGTTGTTAGCTTTACTATAATGCCAAATATTTCCATAACATTCAGTAAATGACCACTGTGTTTGTTAAAGAGTCAAGTTCTGGTTCTTTATCAAAGAGTTTTTCAATCAGAGAGTGTTCAAGTTTTCCTGTGTCTACCAGTGCTATCCATTCATCGGACAGCTTCAGTTTGGCATCAAATTTGTCAGATACAAGACATCTGAAAGCATTTGCTAACCATTTTTGGTTCAGTATAATATATTCTTTAAAACTCTCAAAATATATGACACCTCCAACCTTATGTTGATATTTCAGAAAAAGGTTGATTTCATCCTCGCTATCAATTGAACATTTTGATGATAAGTTGACAATATCTGGCCAAGATATTATATTCACACCAGCCTCTCTAAAAACATCAATCAAGTGCTCTAAACGAATCCATTTTAATGGTAACTTTTCAGCAAATGTTTTCAATTGCTTTCCATACTTAAAAATTGTGTCACGCAAACCACAGATATCCTCTTCATTAGATTCAGTGTTTGACACATAGCATATCTCTCTAATATGCTTCTTCTTAGATTCTTTTCTTAATACAGAACCCAGCTGTTTACAGAAAACCTTTTTTCTTTCCTCTACCTAAAATGAAGAACAAATATACATGACATGATTGCTTAAAAAAGACCATATATAAGATTAATGTCTGCGACCACAGTGGGCCTCGTGCTATGGCCAGGTGTCATGTCCACATTTGCCAACATATACACATGGGCGGATGTTATACATTCAAATGAGTTTGAATTGAGGAATTTAGAAAGCAAAACTGTTATCCAATTTGCCAATGGGGGCATTGTACCCACCATGAAGCCCATGTTATGGAGTTGAGGCTTGGCTCGCCGTAGGCATTAGACTTGGGCCGCAGCACACAGTGGGCATGTGGGAAATGGAGAATCCACGCGATCTGTAGTGTATAACGGTTGTGTACAACAGAGAATCCACGGGATCTGTAGTGTATAACGGTTGTGTACCACAGAGAATCCACGTGATCTGTAGTGTATAACGGTTGTGTACCACAGAGAATCCACTTGATCTGTAGTGTACAACGGTTGTGTACCACAGAGAATCCACGTGATCTGTAGTGTATAACGGTTGTGTACCACAGAGAATCCACGTGATCTGTAGTGTATAACGGTTGTGTACCACAGAGAATCCACGTGATCTGTAGTGTACAACGGTTGTGTACCACAGAGAATCCACATGGTCTGTAGTGTATAACGGTTGTGTACCACAGAGAATCCACGTGATCTGTAGTGTATAACGGTTGTGTACCACAGAGAATCCACGTGATCTGTAGTGTATAACGGTTGTGTACCACAGAGAATCCACGTGATCTGTAGTGTACAACGGTTGTGTACCACAGAGAATCCACGTGGTCTGTAGTGTATAACAGTTGTGTACCACAGAGAATCCACGGGATCTGTAGTGTATAACGGTTGTGTACCACAGAGAATCCACGTGATCTGTAGTGTATAACGGTTGTGTACCACAGAGAATCCACGTGGTCTGTAGTGTATAACGGTTGTGTACCACAGAGAATCCACGTGATCTGTAGTTTATAGCGGTTATGTACCACAGAGAATCCACGTGATCTGTAGTGTATAACGGTTGTGTACCACAGAGAATCCACGTGATCTGTAGTGTATAACTGTTGTGTACCATTTGAAGTAGTTATATCTTGATCCAATGAACATGACATATTTGATGGTTTTTTTGGCAAAATGTGAAGTACCAAAAAAAAAAAAAAATTTAAATACAATTTTAGGCCAAATGGAATAAATGGTAGGATCATTCTTTTCTAAAACTGAAACAGGATACAAAAGTATTCATGAATAGATGTCGGATGTTTATTGTTATCATGTTACTTTATCGTAGGATATCCTAACAGTGGATTTACAAGTGATCGTGCAAGTGATTGGCAACAATAATGCACATCAAAATAACTGAAATATCCACAAAGAATGGAAGAATGCTTTTTCCCAAAATACACAGAAACAGAACAGTTGATACTTTTCAAAACACTTACATGATCTCTACACTCATCAATTCTCGTACACACAATTATAGTTGGAGGGTACAGAAATTCTGTCTGTGTGTCCTCATTTGAATCCTCATTAACTCCACAGCAGTGTATACTATCAAGCCAGAAATCTACATACTCTGCAAGAATAATTAACGTGACATTTTTACAAAATAACAGCATTACAATAGGTCGTACATTTTGTAGGTTTTTTTTTTGTTTTTTTAGCAAACAGGATAACTTGAATTGCCTTTGGTGACAATTAAAAATCTTTATAATTTACACTTATGTGAAATATATAGTGATGTCAGAATGGAGATGTGGAGGTCTTTTTGGTACCTTTCCGTAATGTCTGGTTAATGGTTTCTCAGTTTTTGTAAATTGTTGAACATTAATTACATATAGATAAAAATCAGACCATGAACGATCCAAGTATATTCAGACCATGGACTATCCAAGTATATTCAGACCATGGACTATCCAAGTATATTCACACAATGGACCATCAACAAACCAGCAGCGTGGAGTTAAAATTGTCCTTCCTGCCGTAATGAAAATTAAGTACTTACATGATGTGATGTCACAAAAATACTTTGTGCTAGGCCTAAATCATAGGCAAACGTAAAATGTTGGTGGATTGTCATGAATTACCGTTACCTGTATAAAAAAGGGATTCAATCCAAATTTACTACCATGCTTGTTCATGGATCAAAACCACATGTACAATTTGTAAACTAGATATCCAAATGAACATTTAAAAGTTGGTTTAGTGCTTTCCTATTGGAAGAACTCCTTTAAAAGCTAATGGAAGACAGACAAAAAAGTTATGGCACATGGACTTTGGCCTGGTTAGCAAACTAGTTGCTCCCAGTAGCCTGTAATCGCTCAGCTGGAACCCAAATGACTTCAACTATATTTAATTTTTTCCAATTTAAAGTTTCAGTGTAGTTTGCTTTAAAGTTACTGGGCAACTACTAAACTTTTTGCAAAAAATTTGGTCCAGTACAGTAACTCCTATAAGGTGCCATCAGACAATTTCTGAAAATTAAATGGTTTGTAGGCCTTGTCCTTTAGGTTAATATAGTAATTTACAGTTTTACTGTAGGTGTTATAGATTTTAATTTATAACACAAAAACTGACTATTTTGTACAAATTGGTAATTAAAGGGCAATTCCTATAAAGATCATTTTTGCAATTTACAGTCTTACTCTAGCTGTTATAGATTTTAGGTTACAGAAAATTTCATAAAAAATTGTCTTTCAAGGGCAACAACTCCTATCAGGAGTCGTCTGAAAATTTCAGACCAACTTAGTGACTTGTAGATCTGGTATTGCTGATCATTTTTGCAATTTACAGTTGAACTCTAGCTGTTATTCTTTTTAGGTTACAGGACAACAACATTGTCAGTTAAGGGCAATAACTCATATAAGGAGTAATCAGACAAATATAGTGAATTGTAGGGCTTTGTTTATTCACTCTAGCTCTTATAGTTTTCAAGTTATATTGTAAATACTGAAAATTTTGTCAAACATTGCCATTAAAGGGCAATAACTTCTACAAGAAGCCATAACACAACTTCACTACTAATAACAACTATTGTAGACCTAAATGTGCTGATCAATTTGAGTAAGGGCTGTTTCAGCAAAACATACATGGGACAGGAGGAAGGCAAAACAACAAAAATATATACATGGTTATGGTTCAATGGAAATTGCATCTGTGGTAGATTGTTTTACTTCAAAATTCTTCTGTAGGTGGGTGCTTTGTAAAATCGAAGATTTTTACTGAGTGTTGAAAGTCGTCAAATCAATGAATTGAAATGGAATTATTTTAGCTAATGTTACAAAGAATCTAAACTTGCCAAAACTTGTCTATTTTGTAATACTTCTGGTGTCTTCTGACTTTTATGTTTAAAACAAGGAAAAGATGCAAAAATCTCACACATAATAAAAAATACATGTTTTGGAGCGTTCATTGACAAATGTAAAGGAAAAAACTCAAAGCCTAACATTATTATTGTATTTGCTTCCATTAATGCCTGTACAGTTTCTCAATTCAATTCTATGGTAGGGTAGGAGTTAAAAAATGAAACTGCTATAGGGGGTCATCTAATTTTCAAATGCCTTCCCCCGTCCCATGTATGTCTTGCTGGAACAGCTCTTGCTATAGCTTTTATAATTTTTTAAATATTGAGCAAAACTATGCATTGACAGCCACATTCTAGTTTTAGTAACAGCAGCCAACTGTAAATTGATCAACACCCTGGGTACAAATTTGAAACTAGGAACTCTAAGGATGTGGCCAAGTTTGGAAAAATAGGCAAAGTGGGTTCAGAGGAGAAGATTTTTTTAAAAGTTTGCAGACGAAGGACGCCAAGTGAAGTGATGACAAAAGCTCACCTGGTGTACTAAAAACCAGAAAACACCAGTTATACCTTACTATATTATTCTTACGAAAAGCTACAAACCTCCAATATTGTCAAAGCCATCTTCAGTTTTGATCGGTTGTACATCTTTCATAATGTTGGCAACTAAGAGATGTATTGCGTTTGGATTGAGGAATATTGGGTGAGTGGCATAGTATTCCTTCTCTCCAGCAAAATCCAAAAGTCCACATTCTACAAATATATCTGATGGAACATCCACTTCTTCAATGCCGTTAATAAAATCATCCAAAGCTTGAGAAACATCTTCGTTTAGTAATTTAGTAATTAAATCGTCACTGGGCTGTGAGGTACTCCCCACCTTCAATTCTAAATTATCTGGAATATTGTGCATTGGTGTCATCAGCTGTTCTTTAAATTCACTGGTAACAGATTCATCTTCAAGCTTATCTTGTATTGTCTGTTTTATTCCAGAACTATTACGACTGGTACCAGTTGTCTCTCTGATACTACTACGACTGTTTTCATCATCTTGCAAACCAGTGACATAGTGGGTGCTCTGGGGGTTATTCTCAGGTAAAGAGTGTTTATGTCTATTGCTTGAAGTTTTGGCTATTTTCAATCTCAACAACAGTTCTTTCTTTTTATCTGACACTGAAAAATAAAGCAAGAGACTCGGTACATGCAAATGAGGTTATAAATTGTAAAAAACATGAATAAATACAATCTTATTAAAATTAAATCTTTCACTTGCTCCCCCCTTTTTGTTATTGGTTGCTGCATTGTAAGATCTAAGGACATACCATTACAGGTCACGTCAGGGGTCAAAATTTTCAATTTCGATTGTCCGATCAAATTTCAGTTTGAGTTAATTGATTCGACCAATCAAATACTGGTTTGCATATCACACTAGGCTTTACTGTCAAAATGGCAATGTACGATGCATTTTTGCTGTCTGAAAAGTTTTCCAACTATATTAGTACTCGAGAACTCAAAAAATGATTTTGGATTGTTTAGAGAAAGAAAGGGATTGTGTTGTTGTTCTTCCTAAAGCGTCCTTTTCACTTCAAATTGTATCATTTGTATTCCTGGCTTAAATGACTGTCAGAATAAATTTTAGGTATATTGATCACCATAAATGAAATTTGTAAAAAAAAATTGTGGATTTTTTTCTAAATACTGGCAAACATTTTTAAAAATAATTTGTCCAAAAAAGGTATGTGAAAATCAATACTACAAATAAAATAATTATATAGTTATTAAAGTCACTTAATACATATATAAATTAACATGATCAACAATTTCTTTTCAAATATTGAAAATATCAAAGATGGATTTATAGATATCATTTGTGCATCACTCGAGTCTAGTTGGTGAAGCTGTATGGAGATGCAATTTTCAAAAGTTGCAAAACCACGTGGTCAATAGTAGACGACCTACCTTAACCACTCAGCCACCAAGGTCTTTCTGTGATATGATAAAGTACAGCAAAAACATTAAATAAACCAAGTATGAAACCATAAACCATTATTGGTACCAAGCTAAAAATTTCATCAAATACATGTAGATATATGTACCTTTATGATTATCAACTACCATACCAAATTTATTTTTAGAAATAAGTTTATTTGAATGATATTTAATGCCACTTTCAGCAAATTTTCAGTTATATTATCACATCCAGTTTTATTGGTGGAGCAATCTGAAGTACCATGATGAAAACCCTGACCTTCTGTAGGAAGACTAGCAATCCTTGTAAATTGAGATTGTATTTGAGTGCACCCTGCCCATAATGAGACTCCAACCCGCAACCTCAGTGTAAACAGTCATGTAACCAACTGGGATTAAACATTAGTTTCAACAAATTTTCAATTTATATCAGTTTCCAGTTTTTGCCTGTGGGGACTTGAGTCAAAATATAGGAATCTGGCAACTACGCAAACACTATTTTTGTTTATATCTGTGTAACCTTAAGCCCTATGTAAATCAAATTTGGTCCAGTGGAAGCTTATGATGAGTACTTGTCAGTCATTCACCTGCCCTAGACCTCAATTTCATGGTCCAGTGACTACATTTAAGTTATTGGATTAGGTCAGGTCCTAAGTAACCATGACAATAATTGGTATAAATGTAGGAAAACTAGAAATCCTTGTCAGTTAAGATTGGAGTTGAGCACACCCTCCCGCAGTGAAACTCAAACCCAGAACATCAGTCTTGACAGGCACTTGATCAAAAGTAAGATGACTATGTTAATCACTCAGCCACAAAGAGCTCTGTAATCAAGAGAAGACCAAGCCACCTAAAATAAGAAATGCTCATAACAAAGATACTCCAGACCAGTAGGAGGAATTATCACCTATGTGTACTACTTTAAATTAATACCACTTGAAAATCATTACTTCTGTCAAGTTGGGCTCTAGCTACATACACCTGAATACAATTTGAAAATGAGAAAATGTGTCTCAAGTCTGGCTTAACACATATTGGTAAACACATTCCTTTTTCTAAGTTCACTCAAGCCAGAAATATTTGGCACATCACTACAAAATTTGCCAGTGAAAAGATATCATTATGTTGTAACTGTGTGCCAAATTTCATACTAAATGCTTCAATGCAGAGGTAAACCAGAGATTGGTTGACGAAAAAAGCGAACCAAAAATCTGTATGTCCCCAACAGGAACAAAATTTATTTTATTGTACATGATATAAATGCAAATAAATTAATGTAGACTAAAACTGGAACCACTGAAGCCAGAGACTGGGGCATTGGACCTCCATTGTGGAAACTAAACTACACCCCCTGAAACGTAAAACGTTCCCATTTTTGCATTCGTATTTCGTTTTCCGTTCGTTCGTATATCGTTTTCTGTTCGTCCATCCGTTCGTTCGTTCGTTCGTCCGCATGCGCAAAACAAGTAAATAAAACCCATTCGTTCGTCCGCATGTACAGTACAGGTAAAAATAAAGGTTTATTCGTTTGTCAGCATTTGCAAAAGAAAATATTTTACACTTTGTTAGTCTGATAGAAAGTACTACATTCTGTTATCAAATTAAATAACCTGAACATTAAAATGTCAAATAAATTATATTTATTTTAAAACCATAAATTCATTAAAACCATGAACATGTTTTACTGTAAATTAAATATAAACATAAACAATTTGAAATACTTTCTTCGTCTATTTTGTTATATGTAAATCTACAATATTCAGGTTGTACAAATAAATATGATTTATATCAACACTCTCCAAATTTTATAAACACATAGGAAATTTTTCTATTTTAGTACCTAAAACCTTTTAAAAATGTATGTTTTATCCTAAAGTCTCTGAACATCCCTATATTGTCTTCATTTGATACAAAAACTGAATAGCTGTCAAACTTAATAAAACTGAATAATCTTGCATAAAATCTTAATTTGATGGCACAATATTTGTTTGGATATAGAGACATTTCATTTCCTAGGTTTTTAAATTGCATATATAATGTCTCACGACTGATTTAGCATCTCTTAGTTAGGTCAAAGAAGTTAATTATAGTGTGCTTTGGTTTAATATTGCATCTTGTAAGGTTCAGGAGTGATTTTGTATGTGAAATATGGTTTTTAATTGTATTACAAAGGTCTCAGGACTGATTTTATATGTGTAATATTGTTTTTAATTGTATGGCAAAGGTCTCAGGACTGATTTTATATGTGTAATATTGTTTTTAATTGTATGGCAAAGGTCTCAGGAGTGATTTTATATGTGTAATATAGTTTTTAATTGTATAGCTAGGGTCTCAGGAGTGATTTTGTATGTGAAATATGGTTTTTAATTGTATTGCTAGGGTCTCAGGAGTGATTTTGTATGTGAAATATTGGTTTTAATTGTATTGCAAAGGTCTAAGGAGTGATTTTGCATGTAAAATATGGTTTTAATTGTATTGCTAGGGTCTCAGGAGTGATTTTATATACGCAATATGGTTTTTAATTGTATCGCAAAGGTTTGAGGAGTAATTTTATATGTGAAATATGGTTTTTAATTGTATTGCAAAAGTCTCAGGAGTGATTTTGTATGTGAAATATTGTTTTTAATTGTATTGCAAAAGTCTCAGGAGTGATTTTATATGTGAAATATGGTTTTTAATTGTATTGCAAAGGTCTCAGGGGTGATTTTATATGTGAAATATGGTTTTTAATTGTATTGCAAAGGTCTCAGGAGTGATTTTATATGTGAAATATGGTTTTTAATTGTATTGCAAAAGTCTCAGGAGTGATTTTATATATGTAATATTGTTTTTAATTGTATCACAAAGGTCTCAGGAGTGATTTTGTATGTGAAATATTAGTTTTAACTGTATCACAAAGGTCTCAGGAGTGATTTTGCATGTGAAATATGGTTTTTAATTGTATTGCTAGGGTCTTAGGAGTGATTTTATATATGTAATATCCCCTACAGAAAAATAAATTGAAGGCCAATCGTTAGCTATGTGGTTGCCAGTTGAGGGCTAGCTGTTTTAAGCTAAAAAGTTGAGGGATAGGTGTTGAGCAATTTTGCTCAACTTAAACCTGGCCAAAAACAGTATTTTGGACAGGTGTCCCTCAACTGGTCATCAACTGAAGGTGGCCAATCAGTTGAGCATTTGTACTTGAAGTTATATATATAGTTGAGGAAAGGTTGAGCATTAGGACTTCAAAATTTATATAGTTGAGGAAAGGTTGAGCATTAGGACTTCACAATTTATATAGTTGAGGAGAAGTTGAGCAATAGGACATCAAATTTTATGTAGTTGAGGAAAGTTGAGCATTAGGACTTCAAAATTGTTTTGGGGAGCATTCTGACATTTGTACTTTAAAAGTTGACAAACGAAACTTGTCACCTATGTACCTACACTATGCACTATGTTTATAGAAAAACATGTCGCTCTTAATGCTTTCTGAATTTAAATGTGAGCATTTGAAAACATAATAAGTATCTTCATTAAATACAATATTAATAAATGATTGTAATTACCTCATTTCAATATGTGCATGTTCCGACACACACATACACTTTTATACCTCTCTTGGATTCTTAAAAAACAATGTATGAGTGGTGAATTCAAACTCTGAGATTTTTGTCATACTTGTTATTCATTATATACAAAAACCTGTATTTGGCTGACCTTCATTACTAAAACAAATTTAATTCAGTGAAATTCTTACAGTTGATCAGTTAAGTCCAATGTGTTACAATTTTGAAATTCAGTTTATTTATTGATTTTTTAATTTAATTACGTTTATGTTAAGCGACAGTACCCTGGGTACCATTTCTCAAATTTTAAGTACCCTGGGTACGCTGATATAGTACCCAGGTCGACAATGACCCCTTCAGCGTCATTTTATTGATATTCAAATGTAAATAAAATTATAATAACTTTACCACTAACACTGAAAAAGTACCAATTATATGACCATGTATATTTATAAAAAATAATTAAAAGGTTGACACTGATCCACACATGAACAAATGATTATTTTTGGAAAGGTGGGCAATTCCAATGTAGCAATGCTCATTTTACTCATGGGTTGATTTGAAGTCAAAAATGAGAAGAGGACTAACAGGTACATACTGTTGAGGTGTATTATGTTTTTCAATGAATAAACTTACAACTGGCAAAATTTACACAAACAGTTACTAGTATGAAATAGGTCACATATAAAATTTATAAAACATTACACATTTTTTTCCAGGAAAACTGACAAGATGTTTATGCTGACAGTTGTGGAAGTGAGGGACAAACTGTTATACAGATTAATACTTTAAAGGAGAAGTTTAGTGGTTAAAACTGCAGAAAAGGACTATTAAAAAGCTTTCTTTGAAATGAACTATTTTTATGTCATCATGTGATTGCTTTCACTGATATTGACTTTAACAGTTAACACTGATCATATACATTAACTAACTGTGTCTTCCATGTGAATAAAAATAGCAGAATTTTTAATGTTAGTTTTTACATAGATGGACCATGGAACAAGTTTTCAGCTGAATAGCTGTTATGTCTAGCTGTACACTAAAAAAAATGTTATTTATTATTTAACACCAATTACACAATTAAAACATTGGCCAGCTGGCCATCAACTATTGGCCAACTATCGCTCAACTGTTGACCCTCGAGTGTTGGCTAACTGTTCCTCAACTCCTGGCTGTCAACTATTGGCCACCTGTTGCTCAACTACCTGCCCTCAACTAGTGTAAAACCAAATAGTATAATGCTGTTCAACTAATTTGCATAAAGTTGAGCAAATTCATAGTTGAGGGATACCTCATTTGCATGGCAAAAACCCATGTAGCGGACAGCTGTCCCTCAACAGTCTATTCAACTGGCTGCCAGTTGAGCAGTTCAGTTGGCCATCCTATCATTTTTTCTGTATGGGATAGTTTTTAATTGTATCGCCAAGGTCTCAAGAGTGATTTTATATGTGTAATATGGTTTTTAATTGTATCACAAAGGTCTCAGGAGTGATTTTGTATGTGAAATATTGATTTTAACTGCATCACAAAGTTCTCAGGAGTGATTTTGCATGTGAAATATAGTTTTTAATTGTATTGCTAGGGTCTTAGGAGTGATTTTATATATGTAATATAGTTTTTAATTGTATCGCAAAGGTCTCAAGAGTGATTTTATATGTGTAATATGGTTTTTAATTGTATCGCAAAGGTCTCAGGGGTGATTTTATATGTGTAATATGGTTTTTAATTGTATTGCAAAAGTCTCAGGAGTGCTTTTATAGGTGAAATATGGTTTTTAATGTATCGCAAAGGTCTCAGGGGTGATTTTATATGTGTAATATGGTTTTTAATTGTATCGCAAAGGTCTCGGGAGTGCTTTTATAGGTGAAATATGGTTTTTAATTGTATCGCAAAGGTCTCAGGGGTGATTTTATATGAGAAAAATAGTTTTTAATTGTATTTCTAGGGTCTCAGGAGTGATTTTGTACGTGAAATGTGGTTTTAAATTGTATTGCTAGGGTCTCAGGACTGATTTTATATATGTATAATATGGTTTTTAATTGTATTGCTAAGGTCTCAGGAGTGATTTTGTATGTGAAATATGGTTTTTAATTGTATTGCTAAGGTTTCAGTAGTGAAATTGTATGCGTTATATGGTTTTTAACTGCATAGCTTAGGTCTCAGGATTGATTTTATATTTGTATTATGGTTTTTGATTGCATTTCTTATGTATCAGGAGTGATTTTATATATTTCATTTTGTTTTTAATTGTATCTCGAAGGTCTCAGTAGTTTTTTTTATGTTAAATATTGTTTTTAATATTCTTGCAAAGGTCTCACCCAGATAGCAACACTACGTTGGCCCAACGTTGGCCATTTGTTGGCATGGTTGGTAAATGGTTGGCGTTGGCGTTCTAACATCGGCCCAACGTTGGCCCATCGTAAGGTGACCAACTGTTGGCTTTCCAACATCGACCCAACGTTGGCCCATCGTAACGTGACCAACTGTTGGCGTTCCAACGTCAACCCAACATAAAATGTCCACACACAAAAATTAATGCTCAATTAAATTAAACAATGTAAATGGAAATGTATGACATAACTAGAGGCTCCCAGGAGCCTGTAATCGCTCACCTGGAATCCAAATGACTTAAACTATATTAAAATTTTTGAAATTAACAGTTTCAGTCTAGTTGTTATAGCTTTTAAGTTACTGTGCAAAAACTAAACATTTCTTCAAAAAATTTGTTAAATACAATAACTCCTATAAGGTGCCATCCACAATTTCTGAAAATTAAATGGTTTTTAGGCATTGTCCTTTAGGGTACTTTAGAAATTTACAAGTTTTACTCTACTAATAGGTGTGTTATAGACTAATTTATAATTAAAAAACTGTTCATATGTCCAAATTCATAATGAAAGGGCAATAACTCCTATAAAGAGTCATCTTGCAATTTTTGGACTAAGCAATCATTTGTAGGGCTTCTATTGCTGATCATTTGTGCAATTTACAGTTTTAATCTAGCTACTATAGTTTTCAAGTTACAGGACAAAAATGGAAAATTTCTTAACAAAATTGTCATTTAAGGGCAATAACCCCTATAAGGAGTCATCTGACAATTTCAGACCAATTAAATGAATTGTAGGGCTTTTTTGCTGATCATTTTTGCAATTTATTATTTCACTCTAGCTGCTATGGTTTTTAAGTTACAGGACAAAAACGGAAAATTTCATAAAAAATTGCAATTTAAGGGCAATAACTCCTATAAGGAGTCATCTGACAATTTCAGACCAATCAAGTGAATTGTAGGGTCTTTATTGCTGATCATTTGTGCAATTTACAGTTTCAATCTAGCTGCTATAGTTTTCAAGTTACAGGACAAAAACGGAAAATTTCATAAAAAATTGCAATTTAAGGGCAATAACTCCTATAAGGAGTCATCTGACAATTTCAGACTTATACAGTGAATTGTAGGGCTTGTATTGTTGATCATTTTTGCTATTTACAGTTTTACTCTAGCTGTTATAGTTTTAAAGTTACAGGACAAAAACGGAAAATTTCATAAAAAATTACAATTTAAGGGCAATAACTCATATAAGGAGTCATCTGACAATTTCAGACCAATCAAGTGAATTGTAGGGTCTTTATTGCTGATCATTTGTGCAATTTACAGTTTCAATCTAGCTGCCATAGTTTTCAAGTTACAGGACAAAAACGGAAAATTTCATAAAAAATTGCCATTTAAGGGCAATAACTCCTATAAGGAGTCATCTGACAATTTCAGACTAATACAGTGAATTGTAGGGCTTGTATTGTTGATCATTTTTGCTATTTACAGTTTTACTCTAGCTGTTATAGTTTTAAAGTTACAGGACAAAAACGGAAAATTTCATAAAAAATTACCATTTAAGGGCAATAACTCATATAAAGAGTCATCTGACAATTTCAGACCAATCAAGTGAATTGTAGGGCTTTTATTGCTGATCATTTTTGCCATTTACAGTTTCACTCTACCTCGTATATTTTTCAGGTTATATTGTAAATACCAAAAATTTTGTCAAAAATCGTCAAAAAAGGGCAATAACTCCTACAAGAAGCCAATACACAACTTCGCACTAATAGCAACTATTGTAGACCTTAATGTGCTGATCAATTTGAAGTAACGGTTTTCTCTATAGCTATTATAGTTTTTTAGATAATGATCAAAAACCTGTGTTGACCCCCATGTTCTATTTTTAGTAACAGCGGCCATATTTGTCTGTTGATCAACACCCTGGGTACAAACTTGAAACTAGGAACCCTAAGGATGATTGTGGCCAAGTTTGAAAAAAATTGGCCCAGTGGTTTCAGAGGAGAAGATTTTTGAAAAAGTTTACGACGGACGACAGACGACGGACGACGGACGACGGACGACGGACGACAGACGACGGACGACGGACGACGGACGCCAAGTGATAGCAATAGCTCACATGGACCTTCGGTCCAGGTGAGCTAAAAAGTGCAGTTAATAATCAAATATGAGTGCATTTAGATCAGTACGTTTTATAACCTTGCTAATTAATTAATTCAACACATGTGGACATCTGGGATATATATTTATAGTTAAATCTGATGACCTTTAAATTGTTAGAACAATTAGTGTGCAGATTAGACGCGGGGCATTAGTATCCTATTCAGATAAATTTCCCGCTAATCCATAGCATCATCTGTGTCAGGAATTCACATCGGTCGCCATTTTGGACAGTTTGGAATATTTTATTTAACACCAAATAGAATGTAAGTACATGAATTTATTAGTTTAAATTCTCAGTTTTTATTATTAACCATGTATTTTTTAAGCTAAAATATTCAGTTTTTTTATTAATGAACAATGTATGTTATTTAACTGCATCCTACTTTTCCACATGCTTATTTTGTTTTGTTTATTTTTCAACTTGTGTTTATTATATTTCGTAACATAATGCAAATATAAAACATATAAGTCTTGTAAAAAATATTCCAGAAAGTATACACGGAAGAATTAACACATTTATTTTATTTATATACTACAGTGTATTCCTGAATAAATAATTGAGACCCATGTTACAGAATAGGGTAGGCGCACAATGAAGAATACGTGCACGCTAGAAAGGGCAAGGGATAAAAGATCCTACAGTAACAGGTAAGTTCATGTAAGTTGTTAGACTATATCTATGTTTTTATGTGCATTGTTGATGAATCGTTTATATAAAAAATTACAACAATAACAAAAACAAAATGACAAATAAAAATACAATATTGAAGGTATTTTTATGACAAAAATATATTTTACATTCTATGTTCCATTTTTTTCAGGGTATGTGAGGAAGAAGGGACTAAGTGTTCAGCTAGTGACAGTCACATTGACAATGTACTTAAGGACTTGTTAAAATTCGCAAGAGATATACATGTAGAGTGCAGTTAGAAAAAGTCTTTCGTAAAAAAGAGAAGAGAAGCTGCTGATAAAGCTGAATTGTAATAAAGTTGATCATAACTTTAATGTTCTTGTAATTGACAACAAACCAAAATATACATTTTATATACCAATTAAAACAAATTTCAGTGTTTTATAGCAGAGATCACCGATCCTTTGACTTGATTAAAAGATGATAAGTACAAAATAAGCAATTTTGAGCTATTCACTGAGAAAATCCCACACAAACTTGGTGGTAAGATGTTGGCAAACTGCCTACTTTGCAGGCAAAATCAAGTTGGGCCAACGTTGGCCCAACCTCAATTCACACACAAGCATGTTGGCAAGATGTTGGCAGTGTGCAGTCTAAGTTGGCTATGTCTCGTTGGGCCAACGATGGCCCAACCAGTTGGCCCAACGTAGGGCCGATGAGCAAAATTACGTTGGGCCAACGTAGTCTGCCAACGTTGGCCCAACGTAGTTGCCATCATTAACCCAACGTTGGCCCAACGTGTGATTGCTATCTGGGCAGGAGTGATATTACAAATGTGATTTTAAATGTGTTATTTGAAAACCACCTTGATGAACATTTTCCAATAGAGAATTTTTGTAATAAATTACCCCTTAATTTATGAAACTATAAGGTTTAACAAATATATAACACATAATAAATATACAGTTGGTTAGTACATTTCATTATTTGCAATAAAGATTAATTATAAAAAGCTTCCTCGGGAATGTGTAATAATTACTGTTAGTAATCAAAATAAAATGGATGACTAAGCCCGTTTCTTTTTTGATAAAAAATATGTATAGGTCCATAGTTAAAACATTTCCATGTTTAGCCCAAATTACGAACATGAATATTTAATAACTAGACAAAGTCGATCTAGCGATCGCTGATACCCCCGCTTTTGTGAAAAATTTTCTAACGTTTTTTGTGGACTGCCACCTTGAAATTTGATGGATTTCCCCCAAAATCAAAAGGCTTTTTACCAACCTGATATATAACAATATCCCAAAGTTTCATTCAAATCGGATGCAAACTCTTTGAGTTATTGTCCGGAAACAACTTTTATGTTAAAATTTCTAAAGTTTTTCGTGGACTGTGACCTTGAAATTTGACATATTTCCCCCAAAATCGATAGGCTTCTTACCAACCTGATATATGACAATATCCCAAAGTTTCATTCAAATCGGATGTAAACTTTTTGAGTTATTGTCCGGAAACAACTTTTTTGTTAAAATTTCTAACGTTTTTCGTGGACTGTGACCTTGAAATTTGACAGATTTCCCCAAAATCGATAGGCTTCTTACCAACCTGATATATAACAATATCCCAAAGTTTCATTCAAATCGGGTGCAAACTTTTTGAGTTATTGTCCGGAAACAACTTTTATGTTACAATTTCTAACGTTTTTCGTGGACTGTGACCTTGAAATTTGACATATTTCCCCCAAAATCGATAGGCTTCTTACCAACCTGATATATGACAATATCCCAAAGTTTCATTCAAATCGGATGTAAACTTTTTGAGTGATTGTCCGGAAACAACTTTTTGTTAAAATTTCTAACGTTTTTCGTGGACTGTGACCTTGAAATTTGACGGATTTCCCCCAAAATCGATAGGCTTCTTACCAACCTGATATATAACAATATCCCAAATTTTCATTTAAATCGAATGTAAACTTTTTGAATTATTGTCCGGAAACCACTTTTTTGTTAAAATTTCTAAGTTTTTCGTGGACTGTGACATTGAAATTTGACGGATTTCCCCCAAAATCGATAGGCTTCTTACCAACCTGATATATAACAATATCCCAAAGTTTCATTTAATCGGATGCAAACTTTCTGAATTATCATCCGGAAACCAAATGTGGACGGACGAACGGACGGCGCGACAGACGGACGGACATGAGGACCACTATATACCCCCGACTCTGTCGAGCGGGGGTATAAAAATACTCAACCCCACAAATTTTCTCGTATGCTTGTTATGTTGTCACGTTTTTTATGTGTGTATTACCTGTTTGAGCTGTCACAAATCATTTAAATGATGATTTAATGAAAATAAAGTATTTTATTATTTATTACTTTTCAATTTTTTATTTGTTTACTAGAAGCCAGCTTGATTCTCAAGATTTTATTTAAAATGACCGAACGTTTCTTGATTTTTACAAAGTAAGATAGGCGTCTCCATTCGTTTTCCCACATATGAACGATTGAAGCGTATAGCTTGTCTCTGATTGGTTAATTTTTAAATGGTTCGTCTGCACGATAAGAGCGTTCCTTCTTCGTCCGTTCGTATGTCGTTTTTGGTTCGTCCGTTTAACGTTCGTACGGGAACGTTTTACGTTTCAGGGGGTGTAGTATAGGCATATTTTTAACATTCATTTGACATATTTCACATTTTAGTAATGTACACTGTACATGTTGGACACGAATATTACAACTCTATTTTACCTTAAAGGAGAATTAAGAATCCTTTCACTTGTGCCTGCTTTATAAGGTAGTCATTTTGGATTGGTCTGTTTGGCCTATAATTCATTTTGTGTACATTTGTAACAAGAAATAGGAAAACTTGACTCAATCAAATTAAAATTAAATATTCCCTCCTTTTTACTATTTAGCAAAGTTAAAAGGGGGTTGACTCTTGAATGTACTTTATCACTTACTAATTGATTATGTAGTTGACTACAACCTTTATTCACAAGGCAGCAGAAGGTTTGGGGTTTTCTCTAGGTATTCTGGTTCTTAATAAAAACTGAAGGTCATGAATTTTATGAAAGTAGCAAAAAAATAACATTTGGAATTGGACAACATACCCTGCCACGAATTTGAAATCAAATCACATTTGGAACACTAATTTTTTCAAATGGAAATTAAAAAAGAATATGCCGAAAGTTTTACTATAGGAAGTGTGTAAGCCACATGGTTCGGTGGAAGACATTTTAGTAACAGAAGCAATTGCAAATATGAACACAAAGTTTAGGTAAGGTTTTATGTTTATTCTGTAATAACTGTAAACTAACAATAAACTAGAGGCTCCCAGGAGCATGTAATTACTCACCTGGAACCCAAATGACTTCAACTATATTTAAATTTTTTGAAATTAACAGTTTCAGTCTAGTTGTAATATCTTTAAAGTTACTGTGCAAAAACTAAGCATTTCTTCAAAAACTTCAGTTACCAATAAGTACAATAACTCCTATAAGGTGCCATCAGATAATTTCTGAAAATTAAATGGTTTGTAGGCTTTGTCCTTCAAGGAAATTTAGAAATTTACAGTTGTACTCTAGGTGTGTTATAGACTAATTAATAATACAACTAGAGGCTCCCAGGAGCCTGTTACGCTCACCTGAACCTGAAATCAAACAACCCTTTTTTATATAGGATTTCTTTCCTATAAGGAATTGACCAACACTTCTGCAAAAGTCATTAATTTTGACCTTTTAAGGGCAATAACTCCTATAAGGAGGAGCTTTTGATGATTAGGAGGGAGGTTCACTTGAAATTTGCTGTACCTGTTACAGTGTTCAATCTAGAATTTGGCCTAAGGGGGTCACGATGGCCCTAATAACTTACCATAGGGGGCCAGAATTTATAGCTAGGGGTCAATAAAACCTATATAGAGACATGACAACCGGACAAATAGTGAAGGCTTATGATTTAGTTTGCTAAAACAAAATCCCTTCACTACCGGTTGCCGTAATTTTAGTCCACTTTAACGATTGTTAATGTGCCTCGTTAAAGTGGACGTTCTAAAATTACAGCAACCGGTAGTGAAGGGATTTCTTTTATTAGTTTTTTATGCAGATGGAACATGTCATGTGTTGCTTATCTTTATCAAAATGAAGCCAATCTTTATAGCGAGAATCGCAGATGCGAGCTATACGGTTACATGCGCGTGTATAAAAAAGTCATGTAATCCATGTGAACAAATCCATTTCAGATGGTAGCTGAGCTATCCGAAGAAAATATTGTAGACAAACGAAAAAATATATAATATAAAAGTAGACAAAAATAATTTTGACATCGATAAAATTAAAGTGTTTATTTTTTAAATTACTACTAAAATACCAGACAATTTTTTTTAATCTGAAACGCTGTATTTGAAATTGAGTTTTGTGACGTCACCAACACATTATACATTTGGGCTGCGCATACATTCATATTATTTAATATCAGATAACCAACGATCCTGAAATTTTCGTGCGACACTGATAGTATTCGATGTTGACTGAGAGCTTGATGCAGTCCGCGGTGCCGATTGTACTGTTTCAGTTTCTTTGTTCGCATTCTCTGTCGGCTCGGTACCCGCTTAATTTTGATTTTCATCTGTTTTGCACGTTTATGTCCAATGAGAGTAAAATATGAAGACATATGCTTCATCTTGAAGCATGAACAACACGTTATAAAAAAAATCGATAATATATTGTCTACGTGATTTAGACGCTTGCTAAATTGTAATTGTACATGATAAAAAGCGTACTTAGGACCGAAAATACAGTTAAATTTCCGGTATATTTTAAAGGGACTTTGTCAAAGCTGTTGACTGTGGGGGAATTTCTCAAAGCAGTATAAATTACGTTGCGCCAGTAATGACCCAGGAGGTTTTTTAAGCGTGTCAATTCAACAAAAAATGCGGGAATGGCGCAATGGCACGCTCTAGATTGAACACTGAGCCTGTTGTAATTTTTTAACTATCAGCCAAAAACTCCCTTGACCCCCCACCCTTTCTATTTTAAGCCAACGTAGCTATGTAGGAAGTCAGCTGTAAGGATTTGCAAAATTTTGGTAGAGGACATCCTAAAGATGATGTGTGAAATGTTTTAAAGCAGTCCTTTCATTGGTTAGAGAAGATTTTTTAAAATCAATTAAAATTCATTAATAAAAATGCTCCAAGTGAATAATTCCTAAAGAGTTAATCAGACAATCTTGACCCTAAAGTCATTTTTGTAGCCCTCATAGAGCAGAACAATTAAGCAATGCTAACTTTTCTCCAGTTCTAAAAATTTTCAAGATTGTGGCAAAAATAACAAAAATAATTAATTTCCACAATAAAAGGGCAATAACTCCTACAAGGAGTCATCATACAACTTCGACACAATGGAGTGTTTTGTAGAGAGCTTTTAATGCTGATGAAGGCTGGTCTCTTCATTTTTCCTGTATCTGTCATAATTTTCAAACTTTAAGCCAAAAACTGTATTATGACCCCCTTCCCTGTTCTATTTATAGCCATGGCAGCCATGTTGGTTGATCGTCAGCCATGGTTTGTGCAAACTTGGTTGAAGACATTTGACGGATAATGTGTACAAAGTTTCAAGGCAGATTTTTAAAAATCAATTAAAACCGATTACAAAAAAAACAGTTCAAGTGGAATAATTCTTAAACAGTTTATCAGACAATCTTGACCCTAAAGACATTTTTGTAATACTTTTTGAACTATAAGCCAAAAACTGTATTTTGACCCCCCTGTTCTATGTTTAGCCATGGCGACCATGTTTTTTTACGAATCAAAAATCCTAACGATAGTTTGATAAAGGGCATGCTAAGCAACAACCATACCAAGTTTGGTTGCATTTTGTCAAGTGGTTTCAGAGAAGAAGATTTTTGAAAAGTTGAATGAACAGACGTCGGAAGACAGACTACAGACAACGGACGGATGGCGGACGCCAATTGCTCACATGACCCTTCGGGTCAGGTGAGCTAAAAATGAATAATGTCTGGACTGGTCTCTAAGGCAATTAATGGGTCTTTTGGTTTATGATGGTGTAAGAAAGTAGCAAAAAAACCGACCAAACAAAAATTAAGAGCCAATGTTTTTGATTTTTGTGTTGTGTTTGTCTTTATCTGTATTTGCAACTGTCCCTTGGTTTTTGGCTCTTGTTGTTCTTTGCCATTTTCTTATAAACATATGCTAAGTTATTGTTTTAAATACCTTCATTAAAGATCCATTGACTGTTACTCAGGTTAATTTTACATCGATGTATATCGACCCCATCTGTACTTTGAACTCCTGCCATACTCTGTCCTAGTAGCCGTCTCAGCAGACAGGTTTTACCGACTCCATTTTCACCTATAATAACTATCCTGATGTTGTACCTTGTCTCAGTCCCAGATCTGATGATTTCCATATATAATTCTTTATCTTTTACACTTAACTGTTGGAAGGTTTTGGGGATTTCTATTAAATAAAGAAATATAACAGTCACTCTCAAAAGATCGGATGATCAATGTGTATTTATGTTTTATACAAAGCATGTCCCTCTGTGTAGCCATGAAAGCTATTTCTATTAAAAGTATGCGTGGGTAGGACAAAAATTCTAAAATACATTGACAACAAACCAATTAATTTATAATAAATAAATTTTTCGAGGATACTGACTGTTGATTAGCTGGAAAATATTTTCTATCAGAGGATGGAAAACAAATTTGATCGTCATGGAGACACGCTCAATTTGACGTCATATATTACTACATGGGAAACTAACAGTTTTTGTGTTGATCTTCTTTTTAAAAAATGTCCACTTACAAAAACAAAATTGTTGAGTTTATTCTATTGTTTGAATTTATTTATAAGTATTATCTACAAAAAATATTTTCTCCATCGAGGGATAACAAAATTTCCGTCCACGTTTAATGTGCAAAAAGGAAATTTTGTTATCCCTCCATGGAGAAAATATTTTTTGTAGTTAATCCTTAATTAATATCCACAATAAAATCTTTAATGGAACTGTCTGATCATGGGTGGGCATTATATTCTTGAATATTTTGCCCCGAGCGATATCATGAATATAATGCTCACTCATGTTAAAACGACAATTTCGATTCTGATTATGACAAATACGATAATCTGTACAGTGAAGCAGCATATAAATGTGCTCTAGTGAATGGCTGTTCCACGTACCTCCCGTGTGTCATAATGTAGAGTGGTGGAAACATAATTTAATGGCTGAATGTTGAATCATGCAAATCGCAGAATTCAGACTTAAAATAACAACTTTTTGAATAAGATGATTATGGTTTAAAAAATTGAGTTTTTTAAATAGAATTTAAACGACTGCAACCAAAATTAACTTGCGCATGTGCGAACTAAATTTGTTGTAATTTATTGTGTAAACTAGCTTATTTGTAAAGTTTTGAATATTTAAAAAAATGAAAAATTAAAAAAAAAATTGTTGGAATTTAAAACACGGCTTTGTTTACATAGCGAAAGCAGGATGTCGTATTAGAATAAAGAATAAATTTGTTGGCATTTCATCCCTCTCTGTGCACCACAACCATCATAAAAAGTCATGTTTTTACACAACTCAATTTAAGATAATAAATTTATATCGATAAACGTGATAAACTTTATCCTCATCTATATAAGCAGGGCCTTGGTGGCCCAGTGAAAGGCAGCTAGTCATGTACTTCTGATTACGTGCCTGTCGACAATGAGATAGCGGGTTCGAGTCTCACTGCAGGACTTCAACCTTTATTGACAAGGATAGAAAGTTTTCCTACCAAGGGTCAGGGTTATAAACTGATACTATGCCATTCTCCTCTGGAACCCATGATATAGCTGATAAATTGAATTGAAACCTATTCAACCTACCAATATTTCTATAAGCTGTTGATGCAAGAAAATAGAATTGAACATCATACCTAGGAGTATTTAGACAAAACCATGAATAAACAAGAGAGGACAATAGAAAACAAACTAGAGGCTCATAAAAGCCTGTATCGCTCACCTGATTTTATAGGCAATGAAGATGGCATTTCCGTGATGTTGAAGTAAGTCCTGTAACTTTCAATAAACTTTAAATAGGACTATCCAAACAATATTACTAGAAAGTTTTGTTTCCATTGGTTAACCGGTTGTATAGAGAAGATCTTGAAGATCTTTTTATTTGCCGATAGGGTCCGATGTTAAACTAAGTCCTGTGGCAGTGGCCATTTTAAATTTCCAATTGGCAATAAAAAAAATAAACTTTAAAGAAGACCACCCAAACAATATTGTCAGTAAGTTTTGTTTCCATTGGTTAATCAGTTTCAGAAAAGAAACCTTATAAAACTTTTTCCTATAGGGTCTACTGTTAATCTATGTAATGCTGTGGTGGCAGTTCAGATTTTCCTATGGGCATAAAAAAACATAAACTTCAAAGAGGACCATCCAAACACTATTGCTAGTAAATTTTGTTTTCATTGCTTAACTGGTTTTAGAGAAGAAGCCTTTTTAAAATTGTTCCCAAAGGGTCCTATGTTAAACTAAGTCCTGCTGTGGTGACAATTTTGATTTTCCAATTGGCATAAAATACACAAACTTTATAAATGGCCATCCAAACAATATTGCTAGTAAGTTTTAGTTTTGTTTCGACTGGTAAACTGGTTTTAAAGAAGAAAAATTTTTAACTTTTTCCCCAAAGGGTCTACTCTTAATCTATGTAATGCTGTGGTGGCAGTTTTGATTTTCCTATTGGCATAAAAGACATAAACTGGTTTTAGAGAAGACCCCTTTTTAAAATTGTTCCCAAAGGGTCCTATGTTAAAGTAAGTCCTGCTGTGGTGGCCTCTTTGATTTTCCAATTGGCTTAAAAAACACAAATTTTATAAATGACCATCCAAAATAATATTGCTAGTAAGTTTTGTTTCCATTGGTTAAACGGTTTCAGAGAAGAAGCCTTTTTTAAACTTTTCCCATAGGGTCCAATGTTAAACCAAGTCTTGCTGTGGTGGCCATTTTGAATTTCCAGTTGGGATAAAAAACATGAACTTTATAGAGGATCATCCGAACAATAATGCTAGTAAGTTTTGTTTCGATTGGTTTACTGGTTTCAAAGAAGAAGCTCTTAAAACTTTTTTCCCCCTAGGGTCCTATGTTAAACTACGTCCTTTGTTGGTGGCCATTTTGAATTTCCAATTGTCATAAAAAAACATTAACTTTATAGAGGACCACCCAAACAATATTGCTAGTAAGTTTTGTTTACATTGGTAAACCGGTTTCAGAGAAGACATCTTTTTTAACTTTTCCCCATAGGGTCCCATGTTAAACTAAGTTCTGCGATGGCGTCCATTTTGATTTTGCAATTGCCATAAAAAACACAAACTTTAAAGAGGACCATCCAAACAATATTGCTTGTTAGTTTTGTTTCCATTTTCAGAGAAGAAGCCTTTTAAACCTTTTCCCAAAGGGTTCAATGTTAAACAAAGTCCTGTGGTGGCAGCCATTTTGAATTTCCAATTGCCATAAAAAACACAAACTTTATAGAGGACCATCCAAACAATATTGCTAGTAAGTTTTTGTTTCCATTGATTAACCGGTTTCAGAGAAGAAGACCTTTTAAACTTTTTTCCCATAGGGTCCTATGTTAAACTAAGTCTTGCGGTGGTGGCCATATTGGTTTACCAATCCAAATAAAAAACACAAACTTTGTAAAGGTCCATCCAATGAACATTACAGCCAAGTTTGGTTTCAATTAGCCAAGTGGTTTCAGAGAAGAAAATTAAAATATAAAAAAGTTTACAGAGGCTGAGAGACGACAAAGACAACGACGACGAGGACAGACGCAAAGTGATAACAATGACTCACATGACCCTTTGGGTCAGGTGAGCTTACAAACACAACAGAAAAAAACCAAAAATGCAGTAATACAAACACCACTAAAAACTGGGGGTGACTGCAGGTGTTCCAGAAGGGTAGGCAACTCTAGTAAACTTTCCACTAATAACATTTAGAATGGATTATGTACAGAAGTCAAAGTCTCTGCTTTATAATTTGATTTATCATGTTTATTAATGGATTCAGAATTGTTTCCAGACAATGTCATGCATATTTTGTTCACAACATGTGCATGTAGACATGAAAGAGACTTACCAGCAAGAGTTGTCTTTCCTAACAGCAGGTATCTGGTACTAGATAGGGGACAGTTATAGTTTTATTTTTTCTAGACAATTTATGTGTCTTGATTGTTCCAGTGCAACTATATAATACACTGCAGAACTAGTTTTTACATCATTAATTTAACCCGAGGCTCTGCTATGTGTGGAGAAAAACTGTTTTTTTATCCACAGCACAGTAGGTAATATAAAGTACCTGCTCTAAAGGACAGACAACTCTGCATATGGGAGATAAATCTTTTTTTCAGCAAGTAGGGATTAAAATAAATGTTGCGCAGCAGCAGTCTGTAAAGACGACATTTATAAAGCTTTAATTAATTATTGTCAATAGTTAAGAAGATGTGCTGTCTAGGCAGCACAGAGTTATTTGTTAAGTGCTGGCCTTGAGTGTTTATGGTCTAACCTTGTACTGTAAGTTCTGTCCGTCGAACACAGTGTTTTATCTGGATAGAGTATTCTCCTTTATCATCAAGCCGTACATTTTTAACAACAAGTCTGTGAAGTTTTCCATCTCTCAGCACTTTATATTTGTCTAACGAGCTCAATTCAGTCTTATCTTTGAACCACAGGGCTGTCTGACTGTCATCAAGCACTTCACATTCAAACTGAACAGTTTCACCCTCAATACATGTCATAGTACCCAATGGTTTAGTAAAATATTCTGTAATGGAAATAGAAGTAATTTTGCCATCTTACACATAAAATGTGTGAAGTGTCAACAAACTGAAAATGACAAAACTAGAGGCTACCAGGAGCCTGTATCGCTCACCTGAACCTGAAACCAAACAACCCTTTTTTATCCAGCTTTTCGTTGCTATAAGGAATTGCCCAACATTTCTGCAAAAATCATTATTTTGACCTTTTAAGGGAAATAACTCCTATAAGGAGGAGCTTTTGATGCTTAGAGGGAGAAGGGTGGTTCACTTCAAATTTGCTGTACCTGTTATACTTTTTAAACTATCAGTCGAAAACTCTCTCGACTCCCACCCCCCACCCTTTTTTTCATTTTTTCTATTTTTAGCCAACGTAGCTATGTAGGTAGTCACGTGTCATGATTTTCAAAATTTTTGTAGAGGACGTGCTTAAGATGATGTGTGCAATGTTTCAAAGCAGTCCTTTAATGGGTTAAAGAGGAGAAGATTTTTTAAAATCAATTAAAATTGATTAAAAAAATGTTCAAGGATAATAATTCCTAAACGGTTCATCAGACAATCTTGACCCTAAAGTCATTTTTGTAGCCCTCATAGAGCAGAACAATTAAGCAATGCTACCTTTTCCCTAGTTCCAATAATTTTCAAGATTTTGAGTCAAAAATGGCAAAAATCATCAATTTCGACCATTAAAGGGCAATACCTCCTACAAAACAAGGAGTCATCATACAACTTCGACCCAATGAAGTGTTGGGTAGAGCTTTTGATGTTGAAGAAGGAAAGTCTCTTCGGTTTTCCTGTATCTGTTATTTTTTAACTATCAGCCAAAAACTGTATTTTGACCCCCCGTTCTATTTTTAGACATGTTGGTTTGACTGAGGCCATGTTTTGTGCAAACTTGATAGAGGATATTTTACTGATAATGTGTGCAAAGTTTCAAAGCAATCCCTTCTGTGGTTTTGGAGAAGATTTTAACAGAAAAGTTAACGGTGACGACGGACGCCAAGTGATGGCAATAGCTCAATAACCCTACATTTAAGGGAAACACTTTATGTACGGTAATATACAGGTGTTATTTACACCTTTACTGATACACACGGCTGACTTTTACAACATATCATTAACAATTGCATATTATCAGTTCAGAGAGAACACTTGGAGTAACAGAGTGTATACACTATAATCTCTTGGTGTAACAGGCAGACGGGTGTGTACACTGAAAATTCTCGGTGTTACACCCTGAAACACTCTACACCGTAAAGAGTGTTTGAGTAACCATACACTCTGGGCATACTGTATCACAACAAGTTTCTCTGACTGTTGTTTACACTGACTTTACTAGTATCTTAATATCATGTATACATGTAATAAGAACGAAATAATCGTACCCTCGTTTTTTTGGTTCTTTTTTGGCGAGGGTACGAATTGAATCCCATTACTTGTAGATTACAGAGCTGGAGTGAATCACTCTCGGCACTTTGATGTCCAAAAGAAGTTGCATATACAAGCCGACCTGGTAGATCTTGATATCTTTCGACAGTGTCACCATTTTTTTTATAGGTTTCATGTTTAAAATAGATAATTATTGATAGGTGATGATAGTTATTTCCATTTTAAACTAGAGGCTCCCAGGAGCCTGTAATCACTCACCTGGAATCCAAATGACTTAAACTATATTAACATTTTTTAAATTAACAGTTTCAGTCTAGTTGTTACAGCTTTTAAGTTACTGTGCAAAAACTAAACATTTAATTCTTTAAAAAATTCGCCTGAATATAGCTGAAATATTGCTGCTCGGGAGTTAAACACCATTAATCAATCAATCAATCTTCAAAAAATTTGTTAAATACATTAACTCCTTTAAAGTGCCATCGACAATTTTTGAAAATTACCGTAAAACGGTGCGTATAGTCCGCATTTACGTATTGTCCACACCCTTTCCTTGGACTAGAAAATTGCGGAAAAATTCTTATATGCATGTACGATCCGCACGTACAAGTTTTCACAAAACGTATCAAGATGAAGACATCTAAGTCCAACTTGGCCGCGCTTCTTAACAAGTTTTTACATTAATATGAAATTTATTCTCTTTTTAAATATCATTTATGTTTATACTTTTATTAATTTCAAGTGATTGTAGTAAATTAAATAAAAAATAGAGCATTCTCATATCGTCTATTTTGATCGTTGTTCAAACGGAAAATCACACATTTCGAAACCAAAACAATTTTTCAACTTTGATTAATCAACCAAACAATGAAAACAAAAAAATAACACGTTTTATTTTAATCCCTGAATGATTGCAATCAAAACATCGATCTTCAAACACATGAGGTTACATAACGACGCCATTTGCATTTTACGCAATACAGGTTACACATCTACTATTTTCGTATCTGTTTTAATTTTTATTCATCATATAGAATTAATATAATATTACTAAAAATAAAATAATTTAAGTAAAAATTAATATCATAATAACGTATACATATGGCAGTTTGTAAAAGAATTATGTTACAATAGTACGAAAATACGGCGTATGACACTACAACAAAATGGCGACCGCCATTGACAACAATCAAAGGGACGAAAAAAAACCTGATCGAGTCTGTATTTATGTATAATCCGCACCATTCCTTTCCAACTAAAATTAAAAGAAAAAAACTGCGGACAATACGACCCTTATTACGGTAAATGGTTTTTAGGCTTTGTCATTTGGGGTATTTTAGAAAGTTTTACTCTACTAATAGGTGCGTTATAGACTAATTTATAATTAAAAAACTTTTCATTGGTCCGAATTCATAATGAAAGGGCAATAACTCCTATGCAATTTTGGACTAAGCAATCATTTGTAGGGCTTCTATTGCTGATCATTTGTGCAATTTACAGTTTTAATCTAGCTACTATAGTTTTCCAGTTACAGGACAAAAATGGAAAATTTCATAACAAAATTGTCATTTAAGGGCAATAACCCTTATAAGGAGTAATCTGACAATTTCAGACCAATTAAATGAATTGTAGGGCTTTTTTTGCTGATCATTTTTGCAATTTATTATTTCACTCTAGCTGTTATGGTTTTAAGTCACAGGACAAAAACGGAAAATTTCATAAAAAATTGCAATTTAAGGGCAATAACTCCTATAAGGAGTCATCTGACAATTTCAGACTTAAATAGTAATTTGTAAGGCTTGTATTGCTGATCATTTTTGCTATTAACAGTTTCACTCTAGCTGTTACAGTTTTTAAGTTACAGGACAAAAACAGAAAATTTCATACAAAATTGTCATTTATGGGCAATAACTTATTTAAGGAGTTGTCTGACAATTTCAGACCAATCAAGTGAATTGTAGGGTCTTTATTGCTGATCATTTGTGCAATTTACAGTTTCAATCTAGCTGCTATAGTTTTCAAGTTACAGGACAAAAACGGAAAATTTCATAAAAAATTGCCATTTAAGGGCAATAACTCCTATAAGTTGTCATCTGACAATTTCAGATTAATACAGTGAATTGTAGGGCTTGTATTGTTGATCATTTTTGCTATTTACAGTTTTACTCTAGCTGTAATAGTCTTAAAGTAACAGGACGAAAACCAAAAATTTCATAAAAAAATACCATTTAAGGGCAATAACTCATATAAGGAGTCATCTGACAATTTCAGACCAATCAAGTGAATTGTAGGGCTTTTATTGCTGATTATTTTTGCCCTTTACAGTTTCACTCTACCTCGTATATTTTTCAGGATATATTGTAAATACCAAAAATTTTGACAAAAATCGTCAAAAAAGGGCAATAACTCCTACAAGACGCCAATACACAACTTCACACTAATAGCAACTATTGTAGACCTTAATGTCCAGGTGAGCTAAAAACCAGCTGTGCGTTTTGTATTAATGGTATCATGTATATTTACCTATCACAACAAGAGATGTTGCTCTGACTCGGTTGTTTATACTGACTGTATAATTCTCAATATCATGTATATTTACCTATCACAACAAGAGATGTTGCTCTGACGCTGTTGTTCTGTTGTTTATACTGACTGTATAATTCTCAATATCATGTATATTTACCTATCACAACAAGAGATGTTGCTCTGACTCGTTTGGTTTATAATGACTGTATAATTCTCAATATCATGTATATTTACCTATCACAACAAGAGATGTTGCTCTCTGTTGTTTATACTGACTGTATAATTCTCAACATCATGTATATTTACCTATCACAACAAGAGATGTTGCTCTGACGCTGTTGTTCTGTTCTTTATACTGACTGTATAATTCTCAATATCATGTATATTTACCTATCACAACAAGAGATGTTTTCCCGACTCTGTTGTTTATACTGACTGTATAATTCTCAATATCATTTATATTTACTTATCGCAACAAGAGATGTTGTAATGACTCTGTTGTTTATACTGATTGTATAATTCTCAATATCATGTATATTTACCTATCACAACAAGAGATGCTGTTATGACTCTGTTGTTTATACTGACTGTATGATTCTCAATATCATGTATATTTACCTATCACAACAAGAGATGTTGATCTGACTCTGTTGTTTATACAGACTGTATAATTCTCAATATCATGTATATTTACCTATCACAACAAGAGATGCTGTTATGACTCTGTTGTTTATACTGATTGTATAATTCTCAATATCATGTATATTTACCTATCACAACAAGAGATGTTGATCTGACTCTGTTGTTTATACAGACATGACAGACTGTATAATTCTCAATATCATGTATATTAACCTATCACAACAAGAGATGTTGTTCTGACTCTGTTGTTTATACTGACTGTATATAATTCTCAATATCATGTATATTTACCTATCACAACAAGAGATGTTGATCTGACTCTGTTGTTTATACAGACATGACAGATTGTATAATTCTCAATATCATGTATATTTACCTATCACAACAAGAGATGTTGATCTGACTCTGTTGTTTATACAGACATGACAGACTGTATAATTCTCAATATCATGTATATTAACCTATCACAACAAGAGATGTTGTTCTGACTCTGTTGTTTATACTGACTGTATATAATTCTCAATATCATGTATATTTACCTATCACAACAAGAGATGTTGTTATGATTCTGTTGTTTATACTGACTGTATATAATTCTCAATATCATGAATATTTACCTATCACAACAAGAGATGTTGCCCTGACTCTGTTGTTTATACTGACTGTATAATTCTCAATATCATGTATATTTACCTATCACAACAAGAGATGTTGTCCTGACTCTGTTGTTTATACTGACTGTATAATTCTCAATATCATGTATATTTACCTATCACAACAAGAGATGTTTCCCTGACGCTGTTGTTCTGTTCTTTATACTGACTGTATAATTCTCAATATCATGTAAATTTACCTATCACAACAAGAGAAGTTGCCCTGACTCTGTTGTTCATACTGACTGTATAATTCTCAATATCATTTATATTTACCTATCACAACAAGAGATGTTGCTCTGACTCTGTTGTTTATACTGACTGTATAATTCTCAATATCATGTATATTTACCTATCACAACAAGAGATGTTGCTCTGATTCTGTTGTTTATACTGACTGTATAATTCTCAATATCATGTATATTTACCTATCACAACAAGAGATGTTGTTATGACTCTGTTGTTTATACTGACTGTATATAATTCTCAATATCATGTATATTTACCTATCACAACAAGAGATGTTGCTCTGATTCTGTTGTTTATACTGACTGTATAATTCTCAATATCATGTATATTTACCTATCACAACAAGAGATGTTGTTCTGACTCTGTTGTTTATACTGATTATAATTCTCAATATCATGTATATTTACCTATCACAACAAGAGATGTTGTTCTGACTCTGTTGTTTATACTGATTATAATTCTCAATATCATGTATATTTACCTATCACAACAAGAGATGTTGCCCTGACACTGTTGTTTATACTGACTGTATACGATTCTCAATATCATGTATATTTACCTATCACAACAAGAGATGTTGTCCTGACTCTGTTGTTTATACAGATTGTATAATTCTCAATATCATGTATATTTACCTTTCACAAAAAGAGATGTTGTTCTGACTCTGTTGTTTATACTGACTGTATAATTCTCAACATCATGTATATTTACCTATCACAACAAGAGATGTTGCTCTGACTCTGTTGTTTATACAGATTGTATAATTCTCAATATCATGTATATTCACCTATCACAACAAGAGATGTTTCTCTGACTCTGTTGTTTATACTGACTGTATAATTCTCAACATCATGTATATTTACCTATAACAACAAGAGATGTTGCTCTAACGCTGTTGTTCTATTCTTTATACTGACTGTATAATTCTCAATATCATGTATATTTACCTATCACAACAAGAGATGTTGTTCTGACTCTGTTGTTTATACTGACTGTATAATTCTCAATATCATGTATACTTACCTATCACAACAAGAGATGTTGCTCTGACTCTGTTGTTTATACTGACTGTATAATTGTCAATATCATGTATATTTACCTATCACAACAAGAGATGTTGTCCTGACTGTTCTTTATAATGACTGTATAATTCTCAATATCATGTATATTTACCTATTACAACAAGAGATGTTGTCCTGACTCTGTTGTTTATACTGACTGTATAATTCTCAATATCATGTATATTTACCTATCACAACAAGAGATGTTGTTCTGATTCTGTTGTTTATACTGACTGTATAATTCTCAATATCATGTAAATTTACCTATCACAACAAGAGAAGTTGCCCTGACTCTGTTGTTCATACTAACTGTATAATTCTCAATATCATTTATATTTACCTATCACAACAAGAGATGTTGTCCTGACTCTGTTGTTTATACATGTTATACTGACTGTATAATTCTCAATATCATGTATATTTACCTATCACAACAAGAGATGTTGCCCTGACTCTGTTGTTCATACTGACTGTATAATTCTCAATATCATGTATATTTACCTATCACAACAAGAGATGTTGTTCTGACTCTGCTGTTTATACTGACTGTATAATTCTCAATATCATGTCTATTTACCTATCACAACAAGAGATGTTGCTCTGACTCTGTTGTTTATACTGACTGTATAATTCTCAATATCATGTATATTTACCTATCACAACAAGAGATGTTGCCCTGACTCTGCTGTTTATACTGACTGTATAATTCTCAATATCATGTCTATTTACCTATCACAACAAGAGATGTTGCCCTGACTCTGCTGTTTATACTGACTGTATAATTCTCAACATCATGTATATTTACCTATAACAACAAGAGATGTTGCTCTAACGCTGTTGTTCTATTCTTTATCATGTTTATACTGACTGTGTAATTCTCAATATCATGTATATTTACCTATCACAACAAGAGATGTTGTTATGACTCTGTTGTTTATACAGATTGTATAATTCTCAATATCATGTATATTTACCTATCACAACAAGAGATGTTGCTCTGACTCTGTTGTTTATACTGACTGTATAATTCTCAATATCATGTATATTTACCTATCACAACAACATGAACAAGAGATGTTGTTCTGATTCTGTTGTTTATACTGACTGTATAATTCTCAATATCATGTATATTTACCTATCACAACAAGAGATGTTGCTCTGACTCTGTTGTTTATACTGACTGTATAATTCTCAATATCATGTATATTTACCTATCACAACAAGAGATGTTGTTCTGACTCTGTGGTTTATACTGACTGTATAATTCTCAATATCATGTATATTTACCTATCACAACAAGAGATGTTGTTCTGATTCTGTTGTTTATACTGACTGTATAATTCTCAATATCATGTATATTAACCTATCACAACAAGAGATGTTGTTATGACTCTGTTGTTTATACTGACTGTATATAATTCTCAATATCATGTATATTTACCTATCACAACCAGAGATGTTGTTCTGACTCTGTTGTTTACTGACTGTATATAATTCTCAATATCATGTATATTTACCTATCACAACAAGAGATGTTGTTCTGACTCTGTTGTTTATACTGATTATAATTCTCAATATCATGTATATTTACCTATCACAACAAGAGATGTTGCCCTGACACTGTTGTTTATACTGACTGTATACAATTCTCAATATCATGTATATTTACCTATCACAACAAGAGATGTTGTCCTGACTCTGTTGTTTATACAGATTGTATAATTCTCAATATCATGTATATTTACCTATCACAAAAAGAGATGTTGTTCTGACTCTGTTGTTTATACTGACTGTATAATTCTCAACATCATGTATATTTACCTATCACAACAAGAGATGTTGCTCTGACTCTGTTGTTTATACAGATTGTATAATTCTCAATATCATGTATATTCACCTATCACAACAAGAGATGTTTCTCTGACTCTGTTGTTTATACTGACTGTATAATTCTCAACATCATGTATATTTACCTATAACAACAAGAGATGTTGCTCTAACGCTGTTGTTCTATTCTTTATACTGACTGTATAATTCTCAATATCATGTATATTTACCTATCACAACAAGAGATGTTGCTCTGACTCTGTTGTTTATACTGACTGTATAATTGTCAATATCATGTATATTTACCTATCACAACAAGAGATGTTGTCCTGACTGTTGTTTATAATGACTGTATAATTCTCAATATCATGTATATTTACCTATTACAACAAGAGATGTTGTCCTGACTCTGTTGTTTATACTGACTGTATAATTCTCAATATCATGTATATTTACCTATCACAACAAGAGATGTTGTTCTGATTCTGTTGTTTATACTGACTGTATAATTCTCAATATCATGTATATTTACCTATCACAACAAGAGATGTTGCCCTGACACTGTTGTTTATACTGACTGTATAATTCTCAATACCATGTATATTTACCTATCACAACAAGAGATGTTGCCCTGACTCTGTTGTTTATACTGACTGTATAATTCTCAATATCATGTATATTTACCTATCACAACAAGAGATGTTGTTCTGACTCTGTTGTTTATACTGACTGTATAATTCTCAATATCATGTATATTTACCTATCACAACAAGAGATGTTGTTCTGACTCTGTTGTTTATACTGATTATAATTCTCAATATCATGTATATTTACCTATCACAACAAGAGATGTTGCCCTGACACTGTTGTTTATACTGACTGTGTATAATTCTCAATATCATGTATATTTACCTATCACAACAAGAGATGTTGCCCTGACTGTTGTTTATACTGACTGTATAATTCTCAATATCATGTATATTTACCTATCACAACAAGAGATGTTGCCCTGACTCTGTTGTTTATACTGACTGTATAACTCTCAATATCATGTATATTTACCTATCACAACAAGAGATGTTGTCCTGACTCTGTTGTTTATACTGACTGTATAATTCTCAATATCATGTATATTTACCTATCACAACAAGAGATGTTGCTCTGACGCTGTTGTTCTGTTGTTTATACTGACTGTATAATTCTCAATATCATGTATATTTACCTATCACAACAAGAGATGTTGCATTGACTCTGTTGTTTATACTGACTGTATAATTCTCAAAATCATGCATATTTACCTATCACAGCAAGAGATGTTTCTCTGACTCTGTTGTTTATATTGACTGTATACTTTGCTGCATCATGTAGCTCACAATTCATAATGGATAGTCTGTGAAGTTTTCCTGCTTGTAAAATTTCATACTTTCCATCATTTTCCAAGTGGATTCCATTTTTGTTCCAGCAAGCAGGTAAGCTGTCTTCTATAACTTCACATGTAAATTCTGCTGTCTCTCCCTCAATACATTCCACACTATGGAGGTTCTTTGTAAAGTATTCTGTAAATAATGTAAGTCACACAACTAACTAGTGAAGAGTTCAATGTTTACTTGACTATTGATCAATAACAATGTAAAAAATAGCAACATGTTTGGACACAGAAAAATGTATACCCTGCATTCCAAACCAGTAATGAAAATAATAACAAATTAACATGTTGTGGCAATTTATATTTTAATTCTGTTTAATTTGTGCAGCATTCATTTAATATCATAATTCTTTATCAATGGCAAACTACTAACACTTAAAATAACAACTAAAAATTTGTGGCAATCTATATTGTACAATGTAACCTAAAAAGAAAATAATGATAGTTTTAATTCTATTTAGTTCATGTAGCATTCATTTAAGACAGTAATTCTTTCTCCAATTAGAAACGTAATAAATTATATTCCAAAAGAAGGACAACATTGACCAGCACTACGTCCTGCCAAGTATACCCTCACTCCACCATTTTTCCACTCGGAAAACAGGAAGTAGATAACTGACTGACCCGGAAAGGGGAGGCACAGTACAACTCATCATTCTAAAGCTTATGCACCAAATTTGAAATCAATCCTTTGAGTAGAAGCCGAGAAATCTGTTAAAAACGTTTGCACTGGACGGACAGATGAATGACCTTACAAGGTGATTGCAATATAGCCCTCTTAACAGTCCATTTTTTGTCAGGTATGTTAAGATTGTATATTAAGATTGGTAAAAATATAACAATAAAATGTTCAATAAATTTTACCATAAATGTCAAGTCGTGAGCTTCTTTCACAACCTTCAAATTTGGCAGTATAAATTCCTCGATCTGTTAGGTCTGCATTTCTTATGATAAGTGTGTGCTTTAGACCAGAGATTTCTATGATACATTTGTCAGAAACCTCTATTCTATTGTCCTCTTTAAACCATTCAACAATAATGTTACGCTCTCTGGTCCAAAGTTCAATTCTGGCATCACAGCCTTCAACTACTCTGATATCCTCAAGGTCCCTGGTGAGGCATTCTGCAAAGAAATTAATAAGGGTAAATTTTCACCCTGTTAATATACAAAAGGGGAAAGTTACTGTCAATCCTTGATTGCCAATTGGATCAATCATTAGTCATGTTTAGTTATTCTGCAAGTAATCATTCATTATAAATCAGATAGTCAAAAGCTTTTCACTAATCAGAAAAAATTAATTTGTAGTTCTTTTTTTCAGATCGTCACAAACTATGTTCTAAAACAAGGATTCAGAAAAAAAAATAGAAGATACTGAGTTGTTTCGAATTGAAACAAATTACAACCTTCCACAGACCCAGGACAATACTATTTAGGGGTCGTCCATAATTGTCAACCATTTTCACAAGTGTGCAAAAAGCACACTTTTTTGAGAACCCCACCCACCATTAAAAAGTGTACATCAACCATTAAACTAATAAAAAATCAAACTCCGCGGAAAGGTAAAAATTCTGAAGATAAAAAAAAGTGTACGCAAAAATGTTGAAATTTTTAACCCCCTCCCTCAAGTGTGCGGTTTGAAAATGTTTGACATTTATGGACGACCCCTTACTAAAGTAAATAAAAATTACTTTTTTTAACCATAATTCACTTTAACATACGGAAATTTTTAACATCCAGTTATATGTGTGCAAATTGATTTATATGAATGCATGTTAGATATTAATACATATTTTAATAATTTATATCACCATTTCATATCAATACTTTGCAATATCCTGGGCATCAGCTCCAGAGATTAGCTGTCATATTGTATGTGCTGGTATGTACTGGATTGGCTAGTATTTTTACAATACACTATATGTACAAATTTAAGTCATGAGGAAAGAACTTACATTGTTTTGACTTTCCTCATTTGATAAAATTGAAGCAAAAGAATGACGATTTGTGACGCATATGACAATAAAATAAAATGCTACATTCTAGAAGGGCAACTAGCTTCCTTTCCTTTTGATTCTTGCGCCTAACAATATCTATTTTTGTACAACATGTACAAGGGACAAGACGAATGTGAAAAATTATTGTTTATATGTACCAGTATACATGTAAAAAAAACGTGCAGCCACTCAAGAGTAAGGACGAGAATATTAATTATCAATTGATAACAAAACTTTATTTGTATTAAAAACATATTGATAAAACAAGAAAAAAAGTAAATAAGGTTAAATATTAGTATAAATGTTGACAGAAAGTAGCAAAGAAAACTGACCGAACAACAAGAGCCAAAAACCAAGGGACAGTTACAAATCCGGATATAGACAAACACAACACAAACATCAAAAACATAAAACACAGAAAGAGAGTAACCCGAACCAAATAAAAACCACGGGTGCACTCGGGTGCTCCGGACGAGTAAGCAGTGCCTGTTAAGTACATGGTACATGTATGAGTCCATCACTTAAAAGCTCTACTGTTAAGTGATGGACTCATACATATACCATACACTAAGTGTGGATTCTACCCTTCCATGCAGGAACTATGGACATGGGCATCCCATGGGTAGTAATTGATGTTTCCACCCTTGTACATGGCCACAGTTGGCCACTCCGCCTGGTGTCAAGTCCACGTATGCCAACCTATACATGAGGGCGAATTTTATATGTTTATACTGAGAAGACTGAAGAATTTAGAAATGTCTTAAACCACAACTGCTGTCCAATTTGACAACTGGGGGCAACGTGAAGCCAATGGCATGGAGTGTGCATTTGGTAAGATAATCCATGTGATCTTTAGTGTAATTAATACATACAAATTTGTAAACATGTTAATATGGCAAGCATGCAAAAAAGTACTGCTCATCACTGAATTTTTTTTTGATGCCAGTGTTTGATGAAACATACCTGGTAGTGTTTTTTCTGGCAAAAGTCTTTTTATTGTCTGAAAACAAAAATTATTCTCTGTAATTATGACAGTAAGAAAGCAAGCTAGAAATACACAATACATTTTTTTTTTCATTTTAACCATGTTAATTAATTGGTTGTTTGAAACAGAGCTCTCAAGTACATGATGTTGTTTATATTCGTTGAATATATACTGTTAAATATTCTTGAATCTGTGCAAACTAGTAAACTGTTAAACATCCATCAACCTTAATTCTATGTCAACAATGAGATGAATAAAAGAAATCTTACCTCCTCTAACTGACATTGTTGCAGAAGTGTATTATGTTGTTCAAGAAGAGAATTTTGGAGCTGCAGACATATTGCTATATTTAGTGGTTGTTTAGCAATATCTCTCAGCCTTTGTTTTGTTTCTGCTTCCTTCCTATAAACCTTTGCTAAAACTAGTAACGATGCCTCTACATCTGCCATCAATTTCTGGTATTCACTGTTAGAGATTTTTCCTTCTTTGGCATGAGCAAATGAGTGGTTCCTGGAATTAACTAGGTCATCAAGAGCACTTCTCTCTGGAGATCCTTGCGGCAGAAGTGTTGTAAAGTTAACCAGAAGAAGTCTAGCCAGGGTAAAGTCAAGGTCCTGTAGCTGGAGGTTAGGATTAACAGGATGACAACAATGTGGAGCTGATTTACTTCCAGGGTTATGTCCTGGTAACTTGTTGCCAGATTTGTCAAACAAAATGTCCAGTTGTGGTGGATGTAGGACTCTACTGCCTCTGGTTCCTGTCCGAGTTCCAGGTAGACACTGACAACATGGATAACAATTGAAACATAGGTGATAGATGTCATGTCCATTTATCTCAATGAACCTCTGGAGTGTTATGCCTTGACTTGTCAGATGGAAATCCAGTAGATGAAGGAATGAATCTTTGGTTTCATCTACAATTACTGTTGAATGGCGGTAGAAGTTTTCTTGTTCCTGTGTCATTATTCTTTCAGCTTTATTCAATAAAAGAAACACAAACAAATCCTGTTTATTTACAAGAAACTGTAATTGATGTCAATATTTTCTGTAGGATTATATTTATAAGAAGCATGAAGCTAAAGTGCAGGTTCTCATTTTATGAAGAAAAAGAATGAGAGGGCTATAACAACCTGATTGGAGAACAAAACAACCCAAAGCCACCCATGGATATTCAATAAATGGCATGACGACCCTTAAGAAAACTGTTTACGTATTCAGTAAAATCAACTACAGACTAAACTGATAAGCATGAAAAGAACACAGAGACCATGTGATAAATAGTAGAGAAAATACCATAACAACTTAGCCACAGAGGCCCCTTCTAACATTTGGTTTTAAACCAGTCTGACATGTCAGATTGTGAAATACTGTCCTCAGAAAATTCAAAAATCATCGATTTCAATTTAATTATACAACAAAAGAAGTTAAAAATATTTCTGAGGACAATTGTAACACTACAGATTTTCTATATTGATAACGATACTTAATTATCAAATTAAAATTGCATTAAAATGATTATAGAATGGTCAACTAGTAAATCAGGCTTCACAAAAGTGACTTTTCCTGGTGAGACGGGGTTGTAAATATGGACTATAATATACCAAGGAATGTGAAATAGAGACAAGTTAGAGAGATGATTTTAATTACAAACTATTAAGTGGACAATAATATTATTTTTATACCTGGTGATTATATTCAAATTGACAACTGAGTGATATATCCTACAAGCCATAAAAGACACTTATGAACATGCAATTAATTTGTGGAATAGAAACAAATAGATAAGTGTTTGATTGATTACTTTATTGTGTTTGTGACAATGTTGTTCAATTTGGTTGTTGAGTGTTTTATTTGATCAAGTATCTTTATGTATATAAAAGCTGGACTTCTCAATGTCAAGCACTGGTGTTAGACTTTACCAAATACGTTTGTTTCCTTGGGTGTTGGTTTCAAGAAAGCCATTTTGCAACACAATGTCAACAAGTTTGCAAGATTCAACTACACAGAAATACTTTGAATATTTTGAAAGTCGCCAATTATTCAGATAGTTAAATATCCTAATCATTGCATTTTAATACTGACATCATAGTAACTTAAACATGTCTCATTTCCTATATTTGCCTATGTTAACATGTATTTATCTACTCTGACCTTTTGACCTACTCATATTGTCTCCCCTTTGGTTTTCTGATTCAGAAGTTTAAAACTGCAAACTCGCTTATTGGCAAATTAATGAAAATAACATTTTTTAATGTGTTTGTTTGTGTAATGTTTAATGCCACTTTCAGCTAATTTTCAGCTATATCATGGCTTCCTGTTTTTATTGAGGACAGAAGCCAAGGTACTCTAGACATCCCACATCATGTGATGGTAAAAGTAGAGAAATCCTTGTCAATTAAGATTGGCATAAAGTTCAACCTGCCGTAGTGAGACTCGAACCCGCAACAACAGTGTTGACAGACCATGTGATCAATAGTAGATGAATAAACTTCCTTAACCACTTTGTCGCAGAGACACTTAAAATAACATTTTTTATAGGCTGTTCAATAGACATTGTGACCTTTAAAATAATCCAATTGAAATTGTTGTTACTGATTGATATGTCCTTACCATTTACTTATCTTTCAACATTCAATAATCTATGGTCCAATCCATTTTCTATTTTCAACTTTAACAAGTGTGGACACAGAAAAATGTCTTGCCTGCATTCCGCATCAGTAACCGAAAATAAATTTCGTCATAAGCATTACGTAAATAGCATTAGTTATCAGCAGCAGCCTGTATACCAAATATTGTCACCATACCATGCATAGTTACAGGGGAACAGCCGTAACCCAAAAACTTTAACGTAGTTGCTGGACCGTGTAATTGAGGTAAAGGTCAGGTGGAAACTAATGGACAGTCATGTACTATTTATCAGCAACCTATATACCAAATATAGTCATCCTACCATGGATAGTTACAGAGAAACTGCCGTAACCCAAAAACTTTAATGTAGTCGCTGGACCGTAAAATTGAGGTCAAGGTCAAGTGACACCTACCAGACAGTCATGTACTAGTCATTAGCAACCTATATACCAAATATTGTCATCCTACCATGTGTGGTTATCGAGGAACTGTCGTAACCCAAAAACTTTAACGTAGTCGCTGGACCGTGAAATTGAGGTCAAGGTCAGGTGGAACCTACCAGACAGTCATGTACTAGTCATCAGCAACCTATATTCCAAAGATTGTCATCCTACCATGCGTGGTAACAGAGTAACTGCCGTAACCCAAAAACTTTAACGTAGTCACTGGACCGCGAAACTGAGGTCAAGGTCAGGTGACACCTACCAGACAGTCATGTACTAGTCATCAGCAACCTATATACCAAATATTGTCATCCTACCATGCATAGTTACAGAGGAACTGCCGTAACCCAAAAACTTTAATGTAGTTGCTGGACCATGAAATTGAGGTCAAGGCCAGGTGACACCTACCAGACAGTCATGTACTAGTCATCAGCAACCTATACACCAAATATTGTCATCCTACCATGCGTAGTTACAGAGGAACTGTCGTAACCCAAAAACTTTAACGTAGTCACTGGACCGTGAAATTGAGGTCAAGGTCAGGTTACACCTACCAGACAGTCATGTACTAGTCATCAGCAACCTATACACCAAATATTGTCATCCTACCATGGGTAGTTACAGAGGAACTGTCGTAACCCAAAAACTTTAACGTAGTCGCTGGACCGTAAAATTGAGGTCAAGGTCAGATGACACCTACCAGACAGTCATGTACTAGTCATCAGCAACCTATACACCAAATATTGTCATCCTAACATGCGTAGTTACAGAGGAACTGTCGTAACCCAAAAACTTTAATGTAGTCGCTGGACCGTGAAATTGAGGTCAAGGTCAGGTGACAGACTGGCAAGTACTCATCATAAGCTACCTCTGGACCAAATTTGATGGACCTAGGGCTTGGGCTTACAAATATATGAAGCAAGTTGTCAAGTGTTTACGCCGCCGCCGTCAGATTCCCATACATACTTTTGCGCAGGCGAGACAAAAATGATTGTGATTGAAGGAAGGCAACAAAGTTAAAATCTGTATTTTTTTGTGTACTATGGGAGATAACTCTAATTTTACTTACCACACTTGTTATTTTATAGTCTGTTTTTCACAAGTTAAAAATTCTTTGTTTATTTATCTGTAAAATAAATAAATAAATAAATAAATGAAATTAATGTTCATTGCACAGTATACCTATATCAATATCAGATTTACAAGTACCCGGCATTCATATTCAATTCACATTCCACATTAATTCATTGATACTATACTAAACTTTACTGTGTCAATCCGACGGCATTTCGTCTGTCAAAATGGAAAACTGCTACTGCATTTGGTCGAGTTTATGGTCCTTTTGTAAATCTTTTATTACACTTTTTAAAATCGACAATTATTTTCCACAGCTAAACGGAGTTGTGAAATGCGGCTGAATTTAGCTTTTTGTAGTGGCTACAATGAGCCTTCTCTTTTTCGAAATCTTTATTGTGCAAGGAGCATGGCACTCTCCAAACACGTTATCCACTATGGTCTGCAGCCAGGCTTTCCGTATTATGACCCGACAACCCCCAACGAGAGGGTCTCTCCTACCTGCCACCCGGGTATGGGCTGGGCTGCTCCGTGGATTGAGAACTGAGAACAGTCCCATATGGTCCCTGAGAAAATGAGTGATTGCTTATATTTAAAATTTGTATTTAGTTGATATACTTACAGCCTTTTGTAGCTTAATTCAGTATATTATTATTATTGTCTGTTAACCAGTATTCAAAGATTCAATCATTGTTTAACCAAGTCTGAAATAATAAGTTTACAATTACAAATTTCATAGATTTAAATAAAATTGTTTCTTATGCATCCATTTAAAAAAAAAACTTCAACATTAACCTTTTTCTCTTTAGCAATATCTTACTAAAATAGAAGAACTTCAACATCACCATTTCTCTTAGAAATATCTTAACAATGTAAATACTAGAGGCATCAACTTTTTATTTTGACCTTTTAAGGGAAATAACTCCTATAAGGAGGAGCTTATGATGCTTAGAGGGAGAAGGGAGGTTCACTTCAAATTTGTTGTACCAGTTGGGTCGAAAACTCTCTTAACCGCCCCCCCCCCCCCCCATTTGCTATTTTAATAGAGCAGAACAATTAAGCGATGCTAACTTTTTCTCTAGTTCTAATAGTTTTCAAGATTTTGTGGCAAAAATGGTAAAAATCATCAATTTCGACAATTAAAGTGCAATAACTCCTACAAGGAGTCATCATACAACTTTGACCCAATGGAGTGTTTTGTAGAGCTTTTGATGCTGAAGAAGGAACGTCTGTTTGGTTTTCCTGTATCTGTTATACTTTTTGAACTATAAGCCAAAAATTGTATTTTGACCCCTCCCCCCCCCACCGTTCTTTTTTTAGCCATGGGGGATGGTTGGTGCAAACTTGGTTGAGAACATTTGACAGATGATGTGTACAAAGTTTCAAAGCAGTACTTTCAGTGGTTTCAGAGGAGAAGATTTAAAAAATCAATTAAAACCGATTAAATAAACAGTTCAAGGGGAATAACTCTTAAATGGTTAATCAGACAATCTTGACTCTAAAGCCAATTTTGTAGCCCTCATAGAGCAAAACAATTAAGCAATGCTTACTTTTTCTCTGTTATACTTTTTTAACTATCGGGTCGAAAACTCTCTTGACCCCCCCCCCTTCCCATTTTTTTCTATTTTAATAGAGCAGAACAATTAAGCAATGCTTACTTTTTATCTAGTTCTAATAATGTTCAAGATTTTGAGGCAAAAATGGCAAAAATCATCAATTTCGACAATTAAAGGGCAATTTTTTTGCAACCATAGCTTAAATTAATTAAAATTAAATCTTTCACTAGCTCCCCCTTTTTGTTATTGTCGCTCTGAAGATCTAACAACATCCCATTTCAGGTCATCTCAGATTGAACTTTTGATATAAAAATTGTCCATTGAAAAATTTGGGTATTCCCCAAAAAATTAACCAATCAAATGTAAGCTTTTATCTTAACTTGGGGTTTAGTTATGAAAAAGGTACAATAATGCCAAAGAGATTCCGAACAATGATTGAGGATTCCCCAACATTAAAAGTTGGGGAAGACAGTTTTTGATTGGTTAATACAGAAGTTCAATCTGAGATGACCTGTAAAAGGATGTTTTATCGATCTTCACAGGACACTAGCAAAAAGGGGGGACCCAAGTGAAGATATAATTTTAATTAAATTAAGCTATGGTTGCAAAAAATTTTTTTTAAATAATAAAAGAGTGACCATCAGAGCTATGTTTTCGCAGCTCCAAGATTGAATATAAATCAATATGAATTACTCTTGAAATAATCTATTAGTATTTTGAAATAAAATAAAATTTATTGGACCTCTTAGTACTACTAGTAGTAGAACCACGTCCCTGTCGTGAGGTCTGGAAACATGCTGTTTACAAAAAAAATAAGCGTGGCTAAAGTTCTACATAAATAATTTTTATCATAATTTCAACAATTGTATTTACCTTTCTTGCTGGTTAATAATAGCCCAATAGGGAGAAACACAGATGCGAGCTATACAGTTGCATGCGTGTGTGTAAAAAAAAGACATCACGTCATCAAGTGAATGTAGAGGCACTGTTAGGGGGCTCTAAAGTAACGACATGAAGAATGTGTGATGCTTGCATTTAAGCTGCACCTACATTCATATTACATTTCATGTACAACAAAATTACAGTATAAATCACAAAAATCTTTTTTTCATAATAATTACAACAAAAAATCTTTGTTCCTTTCTTGTCGGTGGAAAACTGCTTCTTGTCATGCTTGTTGATAAAAAAAATGTTTCTTGTTGGTAATTGACCAATTTCCAGTTTTACATGATTTATCTCCCCTTTTACTTCCGGTTAAAAAAACTGTGACTGTCATCACTCAAAGGACTGTGATATTTGAAAGTAATTTGTGTATTATTTTTTTATTGTTTGTCTAAGCCAATTGTTTTCATCTAATTAATTAATCATGACAGAATGTTACAATAGTCATAGGCAAGGCGCAAAAGGTGTAGATAAATTCTCGTTTTAATGAATATTAATTAAATTTAAGTAGCCAATGGAAATGATGTTTATTGGAGAAAACTATTTTGATTTGTTCAAGCGACCAATCATAATAGGACATAGACTACTCATGAAAACGAGAAAATAATTACAAGTGTGACCACAACCGGTAAGTGGTAGCAAAGGGAGAACCCGACCTGATGTGGGTTTCCGACAATGCAGGTGAGTTTGAATCTTAGGACATGGATGTCATTGGTAAATGTGTTCAATCGAGCTATAAAATAGCTGGGGTTATACCTTTTATTAGCATCAGTCAAATAGGCAAATACACATCAGTTAATTAATTGATGATCATGTTTACACAGCATGGAGTTGTTATAACATCCTCACTGAGATATTGACACCTGCCATTCACCTGAAGAGTGAAAATTTATCAAAGTTTTCATCAGGACAAATTGCGGCTATAGCAGCAGTTTTTAGTATCACTAGGGAGATTTTTAAATTGGAAATTCATCAATTCTACCACAGGGGCTCGCAAACATAGATTTACTTACGCTTTCTATTGACTTGACTTGATGCCCTTGGTCGGACAGTAGGGGAAATCCGTGCTTTTGCGGACAGTGTGTT
>OX104115.1:3900746-4070755 GCA_944474755.1 Limnoperna fortunei | reverse complement strand
CATCTGTAAAACGACTTACATATTATTTGTAAAAATCATATATCATAAATTTATTCATCAGATATGTCTAGTTTAATATAAAATTAATTAACAGCTAGATCTTTGGAGTATTGTTATTCCAAATTTCTATATTTTTTAATCATGGCATTGTCCTGACATTTCATGTTGTATGGTATAGCTCGCGGCACCTATATAAGCGAGAAAATCGAGTGGAGTTTTTTAATTATGAATCGACAGTCTACCTGTGAGGCTTATTAGACTTTAAGCTGGAATAATGCAAGCCAGTTGGAATTATAGTGAAGTATTTATAAAAATTATGTTAACATCATATTTGTAATGAATGTGAAATATTTTAGACTAAATTAACAAAATATACATTAGCATCGGCTACTGGGACCGACTGCGTGACTCTCTCGACTATATGAGATTAAGGGGGAATAATGTCTCATATGGACGTCACCTGGTAGCTTCCCCGAAGCGTTTAAGTTTCTGTCTTGAAGAGTGGCTCCGTTGTGGAAGACGAGGGCGTTTGTCAGCTCGATGTCCGCTATGTCTCCACAATAGATTTAAGCTTACTGACCGAGCTTAAATAAGGGCGCTTCATTGACACTAATTAAAACGTTATTGCTCTTTACATAGTTGATACTATGTATTTTATTTTAATAGATGCGGGTAGTTACAACATGGTATTGAAAGGTGGGTGTATTTATGTGTATGGGTGTACCTATAAATGTCATTGCAGTGAGAATGTATATTTCCATAAAGTTCTAGAAAGTTTGAAGTAGACTCCTGCATTGGCAAGGTGTACTGACTTAGGGCAATACCACGTAGCTTACAATGGAGAGGAAGTGTCATGTGGTACGCCCCGCTATAGTCAGGAAGACCTCTCCGACCAAAGCCTTTGCAGCCTCGTTTTCGAGGGCAGCTCCGTTTCCAGTGATGGAAATGTTGATGGGCGGTGGCTACTTTGGCTAAGGCCTTAATCAAACGTTCTTGAATATCAATCAATATGTTATTCAAATTTGTATCAATGCTGGGAACCCGTACGGTCGGTAGATTCGAGGCCTATTTTACGACCCGTGGGCTAGTACCGGCGGCGATAAGATCTCCAGGTATGAATGATAATTGGTTGTTCTTTGTGAGTATCTTTATCAGAAAATTAACCATCTTCAAGAGCAATGTAAGTTAATCATATTATTTTTATGTGTTTTTTTTCAAAACGTTATGGGAAAAGAACATTATGTTAGAATCCACCGAGCAATGAAGCGTATCCGCCGCCGCCGCCTCCGCCGCCGCCGCCGCACAACGTTGTTTTACAACTCCTCCGCTTCCTCCTCCTCCTCCTCCTCTGCCTCCGCCTCCTCCTCCCCCTTCTCCCTCCTCCTCCGCCTTCTCCTCCTCTGCCTCCTCCTCCTCCGCCTCCTCCTCCTCCTCCGCCTCCTCCTCCCTCCTCCTCCGCCTCCTCCCTCCTCCTCCTCCCTCCTCTGCCTCCTCCACTGGTACATTACTATATAGTTTTACGACATCATTTACTTTAATGGCATTTGAAACATAGCGGGTTAACAGGTTATTTAAATCTTATACTTCTGCTCGTTATGTACATCATATTTGAGAAGACTGTCCGAAGGTTTTCTTTATATAGATGTTAAAAATGATAAATTTTATTTGTATTTAAAGACAAATAAGGATGGTTCTGACCCTGCTGTTCAAATTCCTTTTTTCAAATAATAATGATGATAATAATGGTAAAATTAAAATAAAAGTGGAATTTCCCATTCCTGTCAAGACATACACTGGTGTACACCAATCAACTTCATCTTTGCTATTCTCAAGAAGTAGCAGTTTAAACAGAGTCTAAAACAATAGGGAGAAGCAGTCTTAAAGTTTGTTTTTCCAACCCATTACGTAGGGTTTAACTCATCCGAAAAACAGTTTGGGATATTAAATATTAAACTATGTGTATATATCATGCTATAGTTATAACTTAACGCTTATAAATTGACGCCCTTACACACAAAAAGGGGGGCGACATCGTTATAAAACGACATTATACAATTTATACAAGGGAGTATTCTACTTTTATACAAAACTTATTAAGGAACCGACTATTAATTAGCATATCATATGATGAAGCAACAGTTAAATGATGTGTTCCATAAATATACCCCTTTAAGTTATGCCAACGATAAGAAAGAAAATGGGGGAGGATGTAGGGACATTGAATCGACACATAAAAAGGAGTAGGATACTGTTTAATTATATTATTTGGTTTTTAAATCGTATTTTTATATATTGCTTACGTCTTGTTTTCAACGATATTATGAGGTGTTCATTCAATTAGTTACGCTTTCCTTATATCTGTATTGTTTTATTTCACAAAAACTTAACATTGAAATAAATAGGTAATGTTAGGGGATTTGTGAACTTGTCAAAAAGGTCAACGAAGTCTTTGGGATATTTAAAATTGCATTGAAATGTTTTGACCGATCGAGTTAACGTTTGTGGATTTGTCAACTTGTGAACCTGTCAAAAGGTACATGTCTTTGGGATATTTAAATACATTCACTACACTCAAAATGAAAGGCTACAATAGAATCTGCAATATATTTAATTAATTACAATACACCTATTAATTACAATTAAAAACGAATCGATATCACTTTCCTTGCTCTATATATTACATCACAATACTTGTATGACGTCATAATGTTAACCTCACTCTGAGAGGTTAAATGTTGAGAGGTTAATTTTTCTCATAGAGATAACGTGGAGAATATTGAGGGAGAACTCTGGTTTTTTCCACTACTTAAGGTTAACTTTTCAGCGATTTAGAACGTCAAGTGTCCACAACACACCATCGAATACTTCTGTCAAACAAACGGAGACCGTTCACCTTCAGTCAAACCCACGAACTACGACACTCTAGGCGAAACCACGAACTACGACACTCCTGGCGAAACCACGATCTAAGACACTCCTGGCGAAACCACGAAATACGACACTCCAGGCGAAACCACGAGCTACGACACTTAATATCTTGAACATTGCCAGCGATCCCAACGTATCCAAACGTTCAAAGTAAACCCACGATCTCTTACTTTCGATTCTGTGGTTGGTATTTGGGGAAGACCAAACCCAAGACAAAATGCTTGAGAGAGAAGTATAGACTTGATAATTTACTTGTTTATTAGATATAATTTTAACAAACTATTTGGAAGCTTTAATAAGCTTTTGATATTGAAATATTATGTTTCGGTCAAAATTTAACAAACATTATATTTATTTAAATATTGCATTTTTCCGGTTATGCCGAGATATAAAGGGAGGTAACTTTCCTGGATAATTGTTTTTTTAACGTGGATAATAATAATAATTTTCTTTTTATATATAATCTGAGCAGAAAAAAATAGTTAGTAAAATAAAATTATTAGAATTATTAACTATTACAATTAATGGATGCTGATAGAAAACTCATCGCAAGCGAAAATAATCTCCATACGAGTCATAATAACCAAGTGAATCATTGGTCAATTTCTGTCTCGGGTTCTGGCCACCCAAAATACCGACCACGTTTCGATTCCCAAGATGAACATTTAATCTGAGACACCAATGGCGATCTCACGATCTCCGACTATCCTGGCTATCATAACCTCGACATTACAGTCAGACTATCCAAGCGATCATATAATACATACGACAATCTAGTCCGACTATCCTGGCGATCATACTATCTACGACATTCCAGTCCGACTATCATGGCAATCATATTGTTATTATTTGGGGAGGCATTTCCTCTAATCAGCGAACAAATATCATTGCGATTAATGGAAATTTGACGGCACAACGCTACATTGCTGTGTTACGGCCTTCTTTTATCCTGTGTCTTCCGTGAACGTTGACATTTTTCAACAAGATAATTCGCGCGTTCCTTCTGCTCGCGTCACAGGTGCATTCGTCAACGCAAACAATCTGCGCACACTTCCATTGCCAGCGTGTTCTCTTGAGTCCGATAGAACAACTATGGTATCATTTTGGACAAGCTGTAAGAAAAGGCCAACCACCGCCGATCGCGCTACGTCAGCTTGAAATTGCGCTGCAAGAGGAATGGAACAATATTCCACAAGAACGAATTCGTCGTCTTATCCGATCAATGCCACGGAGATGTCGCGCATGCATTGCAGCAAATGGTGGACACATTCGTTATTGACAATGAGAAATTTAGAATTGACTGCGAGTACTTAAGTGATTCGTTGAACAGAAAAGAATAAACATTAATTTCAAACATTTGCAACAATTTGTTTCTATTCTACAGAACGTTAAGATATACCGTTGTTTATACGAAATTATAAATATGTATAATAATACCCAATTTATTGACCTTTTAACTTCTTTTCACAGTGGTTGTACATAAAAAGTAGAAGCTAAAACCAAGACAAAACAGCATTGCGTTCTGCCTAACCACCACAAAGACTACGTCCTATCCACCACACAGACTAGATAATCTGTAGTCCCTCCCCAGCACGCGGACAAGGAAATCTGTACTCCCTCCTCACAACGCGGACTAGGAAATCTGTACTCCCTCCTCACCAAAAGGACTACAACATCTGTACTTCCTTCTCACCACACATACTATGAAATCGGTACTTCCTTCCCCACCACACGGACTAGGAAACCTGTACTCCCTCCCCACCACACGGACTAGGAAACCTGTAATTATTGTTTGCTTACTGGATTAACAGCAAATATGACTTTTATTTTCTTTATTTCCATGATTTTCCTTTTTTCAGTGTAGATTTGGTACAACGTTTTTGAATTTTGATGATAAACGCACTACAACATCGTATTCATTTGGATTTTAAATTGTTTGGGTTTTGAGCGCCACTGATGAGTCTTGTTTAGAGGAAAAAGGGTCTTGCGTAGTAAATTGTTTTACCCTTTGATGACGTTTTTATTTGCAACCATTGGGTCGATGCCTCTGCTGGTCGACTGTTAGTCCTCAAGGGTATCATCAGCCCAGTAGTAACACTTCTGTGCTGACTGGACAGTCATTGATTCTTTCAATGATATAGTCAGTCATTGTAAAAGTTTACTGCCCTAAAATTAAAAAAAATATTCTACTTTTAAGGTTTTTCTATTTTCTAAGCAAGATTTAGTAGAACGTCTGGGTTTGAGCGCCACTGATGAGTGGTTTAGTAAATTTTTAAAAAAACCTTTGATGACTTTTTAAGGTCCTTATTTTGATCCGAGTACACGATTAACACAGTTTATCCAGAACACTAATTCATTTTTTTTTTGTAATTAAGAAACATCTCTGTGCTTAATTTCAATAAGTAAGCACCATATCAAATTTGTGTTAAGATGCTACAGAAATTCCACACTAACCCAAACAAAGGCTTGCTCTCTTTAAGAATCGAAAAACGTCCAATCATGTTAGCAATTTCAATAAAGAAGAAATTTAAAATACAATGTAATGAGTGTTGCATGTAGGATTGGTCTGGGTGTTGGTCTATTTTAACAGAACCCGTGAAGCCCAACTTGTTTTTACATAAAAACATAATTAAAACTTAAATAATTGCTGGCAGCATCGCACGCGGGAACATACGTGCCACCATTTCGAAGACACCAACCTGAAACCTAAACCAGACTGGCTGCAATGATGGTCTGAACGTTTTATTTCGGACCAGTACCGGTGCAAGAAAAACCAAATCACGAACTAGTTGATGTTCCAAAGTAGTTTAAAACAAATAGACTGCTTGATACACATTTCGCATTTTATAACTGTAAACAAGTGTTTTGCAAGCAAGATAAGTCAACAGATACCGGGACGCAACACATCATGCGATGTTGGAAGTAATATCGACTATTGACGCACCTAATTTTTTTCTGGTCACGTCATAATACAGAAAGCCTGGCCACGGATGAGTGGATAACGTGTTTGAAGAGGACCACCTTCTTGCACCCCCTTTGAAGATAAGAATAGGCTCGTTTTAGCCGCTTCAAAAGGCTACGTTTTCCGCCCCTACTCATACCCCGCACATTTTTGGTCAATCTGTTTAGAACTGATTTATTGTTTAGAAATTCGTTCTTGTTCTGAATATAACAAAATATTGTGGGGCCTCGGTGGCCGAGTGGTCAAGGTAGTTCGTCTACTATTGATCACGTGGTCTGTCAACACTGAGATTGCGGGTTCGATTCTCACTGCAGGCAGGGTGTACTCGACTCCAATCTTAATTGACAAGGATTGCCAGTTTTCCTTCACAACTAAGTTCGACATTTTACACTAAGAAGGAAATAATTTTGTTAAATTTAATGTAGAATCTTTAATTAACTTGCACGACAGCAGCTCTATAGTATGGAAGCCCGTACGTGCCAAGGAAAAAATAATTTATAACTTGTGCGCACGAGTTTCAAACTGGTGCGCACGAGTTACTAACTTGAGCGCACGAGTTTCAAATCTTGTGCGCACGAGTTACAAACTTGTGCGCACGAGTTTCAAAACTTGTGCGCACGAGTTTCAAAACTTGAGCGCACGAGTTTCAAAACTTGTGCGCACGAGTTTCAAAACTTGTGCGCACGAGTTTCAAAACTTGAGCGCACGAGTTTCAAAACTTGTGCGCACGAGTTTCAAATCTTGTGCGCACCATTTACTAACTTGTGCGCACGAGTTACTAACTTGTGCACACGAATTACTAACTTGAGCGCACGAGTTTCAATACTGAGCGCACGACTTAGAGTTCAAACTTGTGCGCACGAGTTATCAACTTGAGCGCACGAGTTATCAACTTGAGCGCACGAGTTTCAAATCTTGTGCGCACAAGTTAGTAACTCGTGCGCACAAGATTTGAAACTCGTGCGCTCAAGTTAGTAACTCGTGCGCACAAGTTAGTAACTCGTGCGCACAAGTTAGTAACTCGTGCGCACAAGATTTGAAACTTTTGCGCTCAAGTTAGTAACTCGTGCGCACAAGTTAGTAACTCGTGCACACAAGTTAGTAACTCGTGCGCACAAGATTTGAAACTCGTGCGCTCAAGTTAGTAACTCGTGCGCACAAGTTATAAATTATTTTTTCCATGGCACGTACGGGCTTCCATACTATAGTAAATATCTATGTATATATATTTTGGGGGTCAATAAAATAATCTAAAACCTTGCTCATTATATTAATTGTGATTTTAACTCTCGGACTGCCTCAAACAATGATTTTATCTTAAATGATTCTGCAGAACTTCAAGATCAAGATTTTCATAATATACTTCCAGATGATTATATAGAAGATACTTTTTAAGTAGAACAAATGAAGACACAATTTTGAATGCTCAGGGTAGAAGCCTACTAGATCTTTGTATATCCGCAAGGCCCCGGATATTAAATGGGAGATTCTCTTGGTTATTTCACATGTGTTTCACCAAACGGTTATAGATCAGTTGATTATGGCATTATTAGTAAAAGTCTCCTGTCCTCAGTAATATACTTTAAAACAGGCAATTTTTTATATATATTTCTGATCATGTCCAAATAGAATTTGCTCTGAAATGTGATATCATGATAAAAAATTCTGTCATTGAAAAATGAAATAATTAACTATGAACTAAATACTTTCCCTGAAGAGGTATAGATCAGGCTTGTTTGGTATGGAAGCCCGTACGTGCCAAGGAAAAAATTATTTATAACTTGTGCGCACGAGTTTCAAACTTGTGCGCACGAGTTACTAACTTGAGCGCACGAGTTTCAAATCTTGTGCGCACGAGTTACAAACTTGTGCGCACGAGTTTCAAAATTTGTGCGCACCAGTTTCAAATATTGTGCGCACGAGTTACAAACTTGTGCACATGAGTTTCAAATCTTGTGCACACCATTTACTAACTTGTGCACACGAGTTACTAACTTGAGCGCACGAGTTTCAATCCTGAGCGAACGACTTAGAGTTCAAACTTGTGCGCACGAGTTATCAACTTCAGCGCACGAATTTCAAATCATGTGCGCACAAGATGTGAAACTCGTGCGCACAAGGTAGTAACTCGTGCGCACAAGATTTGAAACTCGTGCGCTCAAGTTAGTAACTCGTGCCCACAAGTTAGTAACTCGTGTGCACGATATGAAACTCGTGCGCTCAAGTTTGAAACTTGTGCGCTCAAGTTTGTAACTCGTGCGAATTTCAAATCATGTGCGCACAAGATGTGAAACTCGTGCGCACAAGGTAGTAACTCGTGCGCACAAGATTTGAAACTCGTGCGCTCAAGTTAGTAACTCGTGCCCACAAGTTAGTAACTCGTGCGCACGATATGAAACTCGTGCGCTCAAGTTTGAAACTTGTGCGCTCAAGTTTGTAACTCGTGCGCACAAGTTATACATTATTTTTTCCATGGCACGTACGGGCTTCCATATGTTTGGAGCTCAAATCTATTCTCTACAAAATAACAGATAAGTGTTGTAAAAGAATAAAGTACAACAAAAAATATAACCACAGAAATAAACCCCAATGGTCTTACAATACAGTTAGAGATAACAAACAAAAGATTAACTCTTTAGGAAATAAACTAAGTAATAATCCATTTAATTCCGAACTTAAGAAAAAATTGCATGATCATTTTAAAACATTCAAGAAATTAGTTAAGAAAAAGAAACAAGAATTTAAGAAATGTTTTTTAATCAAAAAGAGGAAGCTTGTAAAAATAACACCCAAGATATATGGAAGATCCTTAAATCTCTTAACCCTAAAAGGGGCTTTCGACTCTGCATGGAGAGATGGACTCCTAAATAAAATGGCTAAATTAGGAGTAGGTAGACACTTCTATAAAGTAATTAAAAATCAATTTTCGATCACAGAACCTTCATTAAAATTTGGAGACTTGTCTACTCATTTCTTTGAAATACAAAGTGGGGTTCGACAAGGTGACACTATAAGTCCTTTGTTGTTCAATATTTACATAAATGATCTGAGTGAAGCTCTATCGGAAGACATCTTAAAATAGTAGAGACAAAAATAAGTAGTTTAGTTTTTGCGGACGACATTATTTTGTTGTCAGAATCCAAAGAAGGACTCCAAAATAATTTAATACATTATCAAACTATTGTGATAAAAGGCAGTTAACAGTTAACACCAACAAAACTAAATCTATTATATTCCAGAAAAAAACTCAAATTAGAATAGCCTTTCCTCAAATTCAAAACCAAATTAATCGACAATATTGCAGAGTACAAGTTTCTTGGCTCCAGCATCAGCTGCAATGGAAATTTAACTTCCAGTATCAAAAAGACACTATTTTCACTGCTTTCAAGATTTCTTCAATTGGTTCATGTTGTAAGGCCAATTTTATCATACAATGTTGAGATTTGCATGATGGGTTAATATATTTCATCTTTAATGCAAAGAAACGTATTAGAAATAACAACGTTGTCATTCTGCAAGTTTATACTTGGGGACAAGAAGACTGCTTCAAACCTAGCTTCCCGTTTAGAGCTGGGTAGGGTCCCTATAGAAAAATACATGAAAACTCAATCTATATTGAATTTTGCTACGCTAAGTACATGTGGAATTAACCCTTTGTTAAAAGAAAGCTTTGAAGTAAATAAATTGTTAGATTTTGAGAACATATACTCTTGGGTTACTTATATAAAGGATGTATTTGACGACATAGATCTTAACGCAGATAGACTCAAATTGGACACAACTTATAAAAATGTTTAAGTAATAAAATCATATATCAAAGATGAGTTGTTAAAGTTTTATATGAACATGTATACTGACAAAGTTTCAAATTTAAAATATCAAAATAAAATCTTTCTATATAAATTTTTGAAAAACAACTTAGGAAAAGATTTTTATTTGTCCGATTCTAACTATGAAATTCGCAAATTCATCTAAACATTTCCACAGTTTTGAAATAGAACGTGGTAGATATAAAAAAAAGTCCCCGTGAACAACGTCTTTGCTCCTTCTGTAATCTAAATGAAGTGGACGATGAGGTTCACTTCTTTTTAAAATGTGATTACAATAAACTGTTTTTGGTCTAATCACTTATATGACTTGACTTTAATATCTCTAATGTCAATCCATATCTCGATTCGCTTAAAACAATTTTAAACCCGGAAAATTTTCGAAAAATTCAGAATCTTGGTTCTTTCATTAAACAGTCTCTGGAACTGAGGACAGGGGTCTCATAGACTTGTATATTTTGTCGATTTGTCTGATTGTAATTTAGTTGTTTATTACTTCTCTGTTTTATGTCACTGATCAATGTAGTATTGATTTATATGACAATAAAGATATAATAATTTATTGTGAATTGAGGAGATTATTAGCATGATTAAATATTTGGTGCGGCTGGGTAAGATAGAACATAATGACCCACTTCTTGATGAAGCACTCTATGAGAACAAATCTATGTTATCAACTAACAACTCTTGCTGGCTTGGATTTATTCACAATATTCTCAAATATCTAAGAGTCGATAATTTATTGTTATCCCTTGAAAACATTAGTAATGCAACTATTAGACTCGATAAAGATGATCTCAAATCAATTATTAAAAAATACTGGAAAATGGTCTTAGTAAAAGTGAAAAACTAAGAACCTACAGAAAATTCAAGTTCATTTTTCGATTTTAAAAATATTTAACTATTTTAAGCGTTTTGTAAACAGAAGACGCCTTACACGTTTTCGCACCAGCAACCGTAATTTACATATAGAAACTGGTACATATACTCAACCAAAACGCCAGTAGAAAACCGCACGTGTTAAAAATGTAATAAAAATTTAATTGAAGACAAGGTGCAATTTTTAATGCTTTGTGAAAAATTTGCTTCCTTTAGTAATGAATTCCTTAACAAAGTACTTAACAAAAATAGTTCCTTGCTTGAACTTGAGGGTCACCTTATTTGGTTGTTAATTTTGCATAACACAGCTTGCAAAATGTATCATTACCTGTTTTTCAACAAAATTGCTTTGATAACAAGAGTTGTCGCTCTTTCATTCCTACTTATAATTATCTCAACAGTAAATTGACAAAAGTGACGTATCAACATAATTTGTATTTATTTTTATCACTTTCTCTCTTTATTGTATTTTCTCATTGTCTTTCGCATTTATATGTTATATGTGGATCTTTCTGTAATTATTAAAAGATTTAATCTTTGAGAAATGTACCCTGTTAGAAATAAAATTAATAATATTGACAGTGGATATCATTTTAGGGGTAAAGATATGTGCAATTTGAATAACACAAAACTAAAACTGAAATAAAACAAAAAACTTAACGTAAATTTATGAACGTTGGAATTATATCTCGTATTCATTCTTCACACTTATTTAAGGTCTTGTTGCAGCTTTCACGTTAAAAGATATCAGTTCTCTCGACTCAAATCCACGCTCAAACCTTAATGGAAAGGATTTCCAGTATTCTATAAAATGTTGCTCCAAATCAATATGTCAATTTTTTAATACAATTTAAAGGCAAACTTGGCCATTAAACACACATATACACATGTATATATACTTATACGTAAACTTGCCGCCGTAAGGTGACGATCATTCTATTGTAGAAATTGATATTTTAGTTTGGGGTGGATGTTTGTGGCGTGGGGTGTTAGGCTTTGAAAATATTCCGTCCCTATATGTTGTGTTAGTCAAGTATGAATAACGATAACAAGACGAGAGCGACTCAATCCTTACCATCAATACGTTGAATCTCCAAATCTTTACGAATAATCATCAATGGTCTGCCCTCTCACACACCCGAGAAACAATACCGATCACTTATACTCATTCACCACTTCAGCACATGAAACAAATATAATTTTAGACGCCAGAATACAGCTAACATATCAATAGTCAGAACAACAAGGTATGGATTAAACTCATTTAAATATTTTGCAGCTAAAACATAGAATGACTTGCCAGACCATTCCCGAAATGAATCATCCTTTTCTCAATTCAAAAATTTTATAAATTCTTGGAGTGGCAAGTCATGTCACTGCTCTGCATGCTGCTCATAAATGCTTTGTTACAAATATTTTATACCTTTACCTAAACTCGGATGTTTTGTCAAAATAAAATAGCTGGCAAATCTGTGCTTCTCTGTTTATACCTGCTTTCACTAAACTATTTTAATCGTATCTAGTGCATGTGTCTATGTATACATGTATGTGTCTAAGTATACATGCCTGTGTCTATGTATACATGCTTGTGTCTATGTATACATGCTTGTGTCTATGTATACATGTATGTGTCTAAGTATACATGCTTGTGTCTATGTATACATGTATGTGTCTAAGTATACATGCTTGTGTCTATGTATACATGCTTGTGTCTATGTATACATGCTTGTGTCTATGTATACATGCCTGTGTCTATGTATACATGCTTGTGTCTATGTATACATGTATGTGTCTAAGTATACATGCTTGTGTCTATGTATACATGTATGTGTCTAAGTATACATGCTTGTGTCTATGTATACATGCTTGTGTCTATGTATACATGCTTGTGTCTATGTATACATGCTTGTGTCTATGTATACATGCTTGTGTCTATGTATACATGTATGTGTCTAAGTATACATGCATGTGTCTATGTATACATGCTTGTGTCTATGTATACATGTATGTGTCTAAGTATACATGCTTGTGTCTATGTATACATGCTTGTGTCTATGTATACATGCATGTGTCTAAGTATACATGTATGTGTCTAAGTATACATGCTTGTGTCTATGTATACATGCATGTGTCTATGTATACATGCTTGTGTCTATGTATACATGTATGTGTCTAAGTATACATGTATGTGTCTATGTATACATGCATGTGTCTATGTATACATGCTTGTGTCTATGTATACATGTATGTGTCTAAGTATACATGCATGTGTCTATGTATACATGCTTGTGTCTATGTATGCATGCTTGTGTCTATGTATACATGCTTGTGTCTATGTGCATACATGTATGTGTCTATGTATGTGTCTATGTATGTGTCTATGTATGTGTCTACGAATGTGTCAACGTATGTGTCTATGAATGTGTCAATGTATGTGTCTACGAATGTGTCTATGCATATGTCTATGTATGTGTCTATGTATGTGTCTATGTATGTGTCTACGAATGTGTCTATGCATATGTCTATGTATGTCTATGAATGTGTCTACGGATGTGTCTATGTATGTGTCTATGTATGTGTCTATGTATGTGTCTATGTATGTGTCTATGTATGTGTCTATGTATGTGTCTATGTATGTGTCTATGTATGTGTCTATGTATGTGTCTATGTATGTGTCTATGTATGTGTCTACGAATGTGTCTATGAATGTGTCAATGTATGTGTCTATGTATGTGTCTATGTATGTGTCTATGTATGTGTCTATGTATGTGTCTATGTATGTGTCTATGTATGTGTCTATGTATGTGTCTATGAATGTGTCAATGTATGTGTCTATGTTTGTGTCTATGTATGTGTCTATGTATGTGTCTATGTATGTGTCTATGTATGTGTCTATGTATGTGTCTACGAATGTGTCTATGAATGTGTCAATGTATGTGTCTATGTATGTGTCTATGTATGTGTCTATGTTTGTGTATATGTTTGTGTCTATGTATGTGTCTATGTATGTGTCTACGAATGTGTCTATGAATGTGTCAATGAATGTGTCAATGTATGTGTCTATGTATGTGTCTATGTTTGTGTCATTGCATGTGTCTATGTATGTGCCTATGTATGTGTCTATGTTTGTGTCATTGCATGTGTATATGTTTGTGTCTATGTATGTGTCTATGAATGTGTCTATGTATGTGTCTACGAATGTGTCTATGAATGTGTCAATGTATGTGTCTATGTATGTGTCTATGTATGTGTCTATGAATGTGTCAATGAATGTGTCAATGTATGTGTCAATGTATGTGTCTATGTATGTGTCAATGTATGTGTCTATGTATGTGTCTATGTATGTGTCTATGTTTGTGTCATTGCATGTGTATATGTTTGTGTCTATGTATGTGTCTATGAATGTGTATATGTTTGTGTCTATGTAAGTGTCTATGAATGTGTCTATGTATGTGTCTATGTATGTGTCTACGAATGTGTCTATGAATGTGTCAATGTATGTGTCTATGTATGTGTCTATGTATGTGTCTATGAATGTGTCAATGTATGTGTCTATGTATGTGTCTATGTATGTGTCTATGTATGTGTCTATGAATGTGTCAATGAATGTGTCAATGTATGTGTCAATGTATGTGTCTATGTATGTGTCAATGTATGTGTCTATGTATGTGTCTATGTATGTGTCAATGAATGTGTCTATGTATGTGTATATGTATGTGTCTATGTTTGTGTCATTGCATTTGTCTATGTATGTGTCTATGAATGTGTCTATGTATGTGTCAATGTATGTGTCTATGTATGTGTCTATGTTTGTGTCATTGCATGTGTCTATGTATGTGTCTATGTATGTGTCTATGTTTGTGTCATTGCATGTGTATATGTTTGTGTCTATGTATGTGTCTATGAATGTGTCTATGTATGTGTCTACGAATGTGTCTATGAATGTGTCAATGTATGTGTCTATGTATGTGTCTATGTATGTGTCTATGTATGTGTATATGTTTGTGTCTATGTATGTGTCTATGAATGTGTCTATGTATGTGTCTACGAATGTGTCTATGAATGTGTCAATGTATGTGTATATGTTTGTGTCTATGTATGTGTCTATGTATGTGTCTATGAATGTGTCTATGTATGTGTCTATGTATGTGTCTACGAATGTGTCTATGAATGTGTCAATGTATGTGTATATGTATGTGTCTATGTATGTGTCTATGTATGTGTCTATGTATGTGTCTATGTATGTGTCTATGTATGTGTCTATGTATGTGTCTATGTATGTGTCTACGAATGTGTCTATGAATGTGTCAATGTATGTGTCTATGTATGTGTCTATGTATGTGTCTATGTATGTGTCTATGTTTGTGTCTATGTATGTGTCTATGTATGTGTCTATGTATGTGTCTATGTATGTGTCTACGAATGTGTCTATGAATGTGTCAATGTATGTGTCTATGTATGTGTCTATGTATGTGTCTATGTATGTGTCTATGTATGTGTCTATGTATGTGTCATTGCATGTGTATATGTTTGTGTCTATGTATGTGTCTATGAATGTGTCTATGTATGTGTCTACGAATGTGTCTATGAATGTGTCAATGTATGTGTCTATGTATGTGTCTATGTATGTGTCTATGAATGTGTCAATGAATGTGTCAATGAATGTGTCAATGTATGTGTCAATGTATGTGTCTATGTATGTGTCTATGTATGTGTCTATGAATGTGTCAATGAATGTGTCTATGAATGTGTCAATGTATGTGTCTATGTATGTTTCTATGTATGTGTCTATGTATGTCTCAATGTATGTGTCTATGTATGTTTCTATGTATGTGTATATGTTTGTGTCTATGTATGTGTCTATGTATGTGTCTATGTATGTGTCTATGAATGTGTCAATGAATGTGTCTATGAATGTGTCAATGTATGTGTCTATGTATGTTTCTATGTATGTGTCTATGTATGTGTCTATGTATGTGTCTATGAATGTGTCAATGAATGTGTCAATGAATGTGTCAATGTATGTGTCAATGTATGTGTCTATGTATGTGTCTATGTATGTGTCTATGAATGTGTCAATGAATGTGTCTATGAATGTGTCAATGCATGTGTCTATGTATGTTTCTATGTATGTGTATATGTTTGTGTCTATGTATGTGTCTATGTATGTGTCTACGAATGTGTCTATGAATGTGTCAATGTATGTGTCTATGTTTGTGTCTATGAATGTGTCAATGTATGTGTCTATGTATGTGTCTATGTATGTGTCTACGAATGTGTCTATGTATGTGTCTATGTATGTGTCTATGTATGTGTCTATGTATGTGTCTACGAATGTGTCTATGTATGTGTCTATGTATGTGTCTACGAATGTGTCTATGTATGTGTCTATGTATGTGTCTATGTATGTGTCTATGAATGTGTCAATGTATGTGTCTATGTATGTGTCTATGTATGTGTCTACGAATGTGTCTATGAATGTGTCTATGAATGTGTCAATGTATGTGTCTATGTATGTGTCTATGTATGTGTATATGTATGTGTCTATGTATATGTCTATGTTTGTGTCTGTGTATGTGTCTATGTATGTGTCTATGTTTGTGTCTATGTATGTGTCTATGTATGTGTCTATGTATGTGTCTATGTATGTGTCTATGTATGTGTCTATGTATGTGTCTATGTATGTGTATATGTTTGTGTCTATGTATGTGTCTATGTATGTGTATATGTTTGTGTCTATGAATGTGTCAATGTATGTGTCTATGTATGTGTATATGTTTGTGTCTATGAATGTGTCAATGTATGTTTCTATGTATGTGTCTATGTTTGTGTCATTGCATGTGTTAATGTTTGTGTCTATGTATGTGTCTATGAATGTGTCAATGTATGTGTCTATGTATGTGTATATGTTTGTGTCTATGAATGTGTCAATGTATATGTCTATGTATGTGTCTATGTTTGTGTCATTGCATGTGTATATGTTTGTGTCTATGTATGTGTCTATGAATGTGTCTATGTATGTGTCTATGTATGTGTCTATGTATGTGTCTATGAATGTGTCAATGTATGTGTCAATGTATGTGTCTATGTATGTGTCTATGAATGCGTCAATGTATGTGCCTATGTATGTGTCTATGTATGTGTCTATGTATGTGTCTATGAATGTGTCAATGTATGTGTCAATGTATGTGTCTATGTATGTGTCTATGTATGTGTCTATGTATGTGTCTATGTATGTGTCTATGTATGTGTCTATGTATGTGTCTATGAATGTGTCAATGTATGTGTCTATGTTTGTGTCTATGTATGTGTCTATGTATGTGTCTATGTATGTGTCTACGAATGTGTCTATGAATGTTTCAATGTATGTGTCTATGTATGTGTCTATGTATGTGTCTATGAATGTGTCAATGTATGTGTCTATGTATGTGTCTATGTATGTGTCTATGTATGTGTCTATGTTTGTGTCATTGCATGTGTCTATGTATGTGTCTATGTATGTGTCTATGTTTGTGTCATTGCATGTGTATATGTTTGTGTCTATGTATGTGTCTATGAATGTGTCAATGTATGTGTCTATGTATGTGTCTATGTATGTGTCTATGTATGTGTCTATGTATGTGTCTACGAATGTGTCTATGAATGTGTCAATGTACGTGTCTATGTATGTGTCTATGTATGTGTCTATGAATGTGTCTATGTATGTGTCTATGTATGTGTCTATGTATGTGTCTATGTATGTGTCTATGTATGTTTCTATGTATGTGTCAATGTATGTGTCTATGAATGTGTCAATGTATGTGTCTATGTATGTGTCTATGTATGTGTCTATGTATGTGTCTATGTTTGTGTCATTGCATGTGTCTATGTATGTGTCTATGTATGTGTCTATGTTTGTGTCATTGCATGTGTATATGTTTGTGTCTATGTATGTGTCTATGAATGTGTCAATGTATGTGTCTATGTATGTGTCTATGTATGTGTCTACGAATTTGTCTATGTATGTGTCTATGTATGTGTCTATGAATGTGTCAATGTATGTGTCAATGTATGTGTCTATGTATGTGTCTATGTATGTGTCTATGTATGTGTCTATGTATGTGTCTATGTATGTGTCTATGTATGTGTCTATGAATGTGTCAATGTATGTGTCTATGTTTGTGTCTATGAATGTGTCAATGTATGTGTCTATGCATGTGTCTACGAATGTGTCTATGTATGTGTCTATGTTTGTGTCTATGTATGTGTCTATGTATGTGTCTATGTATGTTTCTATGTATGTGTCTATGTATGTGTCTATGTATGTGTCTATGTATGTGTCTATGTATGTGTCTATGAATGTGTCTATGTATGTGTCTATGAATGTGTCTATGTATGTGTCTATGTTTGTGTCCTTGCATGTGTCTATGTATGTGTCTATGTATGTGTCTATGTATGTGTCTATGTATGTGTCTATGTTTGTGTCTATGAATGTGTCTATGTATGTGTCTATGAATGTGTCTATGTATGTGTATATGTATGTGTCTATGTATGTGTCTATGTATGTGTCTATGTATGTGTCTATGTATGTGTCTATGTATGTGTCTATGTATGTGTCTATGTATGTGTCTATGTATGTGTCTATGTATGTGTCTATGTTTGTGTCATTGCATGTGTCTATGAATGTGTCTATGTATGTGTCTATGAATGTGTCTATGTATGTGTCTATGTATGTGTCTATGTATGTGTCTATGCATGTGTCTATGTATGTGTCTATGTATGTGTCTATGTATGTGTCTATGTATGTGTCTATGTATGTGTCTATGTATGTGTCTATGTATGTGTCTATGTATGTGTCTATGTATGTGTCAATGTATGTGTCTATGTATGTGTCTATGTATGTGTCTATGTATGTGTCTATGTTTGTGTCATTGCATGTGTCTATGAATGTGTCTATGTATGTGTCTATGTATGTGTCTATGTATGTGTCTATGTATGTGTCTATGTTTGTGTCATTGCATGTGTCTATGAATGTGTCTATGTATGTGTCTATGAATGTGTCTATGTATGTGTCTATGTATGTGTCTATGTATGTGTCTATGCATGTGTCTATGTATGTGTCTATGTATGTGTCTATGTATGTGTCTATGTATGTGTCTATGTTTGTGTCATTGCATGTGTCTATGTATGTGTGTATGTATGTGTCTATGTATGTGTCTATGTATGTGTCTATGCATGTGTCTATGTATGTGTCTATGTATGTGTCTATGTATGTGTCTATGTATGTGTCTATGTTTGTGTCATTGCATGTGTCTATGTATGTGTCTATGTATGTGTCTATGTATGTGTCTATGTTTGTGTCTATGAATGTGTCTATGTATGTGTCTATGTATGTGTCTATGTATGTGTCTATGCATGTGTCTATGTATGTGTCTATGTATGTGTCTATGTATGTGTCTATGTATGTGTCTATGTTTGTGTCATTGCATGTGTCTATGTATGTGTCTATGTATGTGTCTATGTATGTGTCTATGTATGTGTCTATGCATGTGTCTATGTATGTGTCTATGTATGTGTCTATGTATGTGTCTATGTATGTGTCTATGTTTGTGTCATTGCATGTGTCTATGTATGTGTCTATGTATGTGTCTATGTATGTGTCTATGTATGTGTCTATGTTTGTGTCTATGAATGTGTCTATGTATGTGTCTATGAATGTGTCTATGTATGTGTCTATGTTTGTGTCATTGCATGTGTCTATGTATGTGTCTATGTATGTGTCTATGTATGTGTCTATGTTTGTGTCATTGCATGTGTCTATGTATGTGTCTATGTATGTGTCTATGTATGTGTCTATGCATGTGTCTATGTATGTGTCTATGTACGTGTCTATGTTTGTGTCATTGCATGTGTCTATGTATGTGTCTATGTATATGTCTATGTTTGTGTCATTGCATGTGTCTATGTATGTGTCTATGTATGTGTCTATGTTTGTGTCATTGCATGTGTCTATGTATGTGTCTATGAATGTGTCTATGTATGTGTCTATGTATGTGTCTATGTATGTGTCTATGTTTGTGTCATTGCATGTGTCTATGTATGTGTCTATGAATGTGTCTATGAATGTGTCAATGTATATGTCTATGTTTGTGTCATTGCATGTGTCTATGTATGTGTCTATGTATGTGTCTATGCATGCATGCTTGTGTCTATGTTTGTGTCTATGTATACATGCTTGAATCTATGCTTGTGTCTATGTATAAACCGGTGTAATAGGAAATCAGGACCTTTATCAGCTGTCATTCTAATAGACCAAATGCTGATAAAGAAGATGAATAAGACTGTTTTTTATTTTCAAAATTAGTTCTTGAATGTCGAAAAAATGTTGAATATAGAAATTAACATTATTCCTATCTTACTCAGAAACTCTAAATGTATTTACAATGTATTAATTTATTTAAATACTTGTTTGTTTCAATTATTTAACTGAATTTCATGTTAAAAAATAAAATTAACAAATACTAAAATGGTCGAAGACCCTAATTGAAACACTGACTTTCTTATAATATATGAATCAAATTCAAATGTTACTAATAGCGAGCATGGCAGATGCTAGCCTATACAGTAACATGCGTACACATGCATGCGTGTGTGTGTACAAAGAGGTCACGTGATCCATATGAACGAATTCTTTTTAGATGGAAGCTAGCTGAGCAGCTATTCGTAGAAAATATTTACAGTAGACGAACACTAAAGTTAATATAAAAGTAGATAAAATGATTATGACATCGATAAAAAAGTGTTTATTTTTCAAATAACTACAAAAATGCCGGACAATTTGTTTTAATTGAAACGTCACCAAGCCATTAGAGAAAGACGTCACGTCAACAATAAAATGTAGAGGCACTGGGTGCTCTGAATTAACATAAGGAACAATGCGCCTATATTCATATTATATTGAGAATAATTATTGTTTTTCTGATTTGCAGTGACTTAAAAATAGTTTATGATCTGTAACACAAAGAGTTAATGATTGAATTTTTGTCGTGCGTGTGGTCTTGTTTTATTGAAGGAGGTAAGTGTATTGATATGGACCAAAAATAGGTCCAAATGTGATACGGTTAGCCTGTTTACAAACAGAATTTTACGGCAGTATGATGCTATCTCGGCATAACTTAAAATTATAATAGATTAATGATTGCAGATTGTTTAAACTTAAATGTGCCAACTGCAAAAAAATCATTCCCAGACAACTTGTTGACGCAGAATTATGTGTTTACAACCTGACGTCATCAGCTAACCAATCAAATGAATGAACATAAACGTCACAAACGAAATGATGACGTCATTTGTAGATTCATTGATAATGACCAAAAATAGTCACGTACCTACGCTGTCACTTTCCGACCGTTGATGGAAATGGCCGATTGGGTCATGGTGACGGCATCTCATGTATATTCGGATGGGAGATAATTTAAAGCAAATAACAGATCTTTGTTTACATTTGGCCTGTGGAATTTGAATTTTTACACGGCTTTGTTTACGTAGAGAAAACAGGTCGTTATGTTAGAATTTTAATTTCTTGCATGCTAGATTTCTTTATTATATCTTAAATTAGCATATTCTCTCATGAAATCGTATTGTAACAATTTGCTTAAAAAGAAAAAAAAATTAGAATTGGTAGCGATTTTTCAGAAGTAACGTGTCATTCATCCAATTCTATTTTGTTCTGTGCCATAATCCATGCTTTTCATTTTATTTGTGTGGAATAATTCCAATATCATATTTGTCTCATTTTGGTGATGATTATTTGTAACCCGTATTTCTGGCATATTAAGCAGTACAGTACGAGACAACAAGACATAAAGGTTGATTATGTCTTAAATTTTATATGTGACCTTTATATGCGTCCTATATTGCGAGTACCGATTTCAGGTCAGTCGCATTTCTACTTCCTGTTTACCGACTTGGTCAATTCAATGATGTGAATAGCAGGGGTATACTGAGTGAGCAGTGGCTCACAGGTTCCTTGTTTTGTCAAATTTTCTGTTGAACTTCGTTCTATCAAACATTACTATAGAAAAATTGTATTTTCAGCAAGGCCTTGTTAAGTGTGTGAGTGACCTCAGTAGGATGAATCTTGGATTTCCAACTGGTATTACATCATGTACATGTAGCTATTTAATGTATTTTCCATAGATCACCACATTTATCAGTGTATATGTTTATAGTAGTAGTTCATGATGGTGGCCATCTTGGATTTCCAATTAGATATTTTTGTCCGAATTTATACAATACACATATTTCAACATTGTTTCAGGCTTATGATGTCATCCATCCAGATATCATTGGTGGAGGTAACTTAATTATTAACCACGTGATCAGTCCACATGTGGTACCAATATTTAACATTTTATCAGCACAAAATGATTACTTAGGACAATTAGATGATCAATCTGGTAAAATACAAATAAAATCTGTCTTAAAATTTCCAAAAGATTGTTTTATGCATTTTTTCATCAGATACAATATTAGGTATATAGCAAGATCAGGGGGCATAGCCCTAGTTGAAATAATATGTATGCATGAAACAGGTGACGGTTACGTTGGCTGCCTATGGCCCCACTGGATCCTGGACAAATCCCACGTGGGGCCAGAAGGACAATGCCCGGGATTGACTGGATGAATGCCAGCTACAGGACGAATGTGTTGCAACAAGCAGTAGGACCCGGGTTCGTACGCCTACTATGTGAGAATTTGTGTTCCTGGTTTTTTTCTGTTTTTGTTCTGCTTCTAGTGTTATGAGTTCCTCGAATTTGTGGTGTTGATTTGGATTAGTAAAACGAGCAGTCGGGCTTTTGTCATTTGGTTTTTGCTTATTTTTTGTTAATTTTTTTGTTATTTTAACAGCAAATTAAATGACTGATATGAACATAGCGGCCGTAAATCTAAAGTACGTACAATCTAATACTCGTGTTAACATTATATAGTACATGAATGCTTCAAGAAGACATGAAATTTCGGTTAAACAATTGGACCACCGTTTTTCTTATTAATAGATTGGCCGTACAATGGGACCAACCTTTCCCTTATTACTGGGGTGGCCGTACAATGGGACCACCCTTTTCTTTATTATTGGGGTGACCGTACAATGGGATCAACATTTTCCTTATTATTGTAGTGGACCGTACAATGGGATCAACCTTTTCCTTATTATTGAGGTGACCGTACAATGGGATCACCCTTTTCCTTATTATTGGGAGTGACCGTACAATGGGATCACCCTTTTCCTTATTATTAGGGGTGACCGTACAATGGGATCAACCTTTTCCTTATTTTTGGAGGTGACCGTACAATGGGATCAACCTTTTCCTTATTACTGGGGGTGACCGTACAATGTGATCACCCTTTTCCTTATTATTGGGGGTGACCGTACAATGGGATCAACCTTTTCCTTATTATTGGGGTTGACCGTACAATAGGATTAACCTTTTCCTTATTATTGGGGGGTGACCGTACAATGGGATCAACCTTTTCCTTATTATTGGGGTTGACCGTACAATGGGATTAACCTTTTCCTTATTATTGGGGGGTGACCGTACAATGGGATCAACCTTTTCCTTATTATCGGGGTGACCGTACAATGGGATCAACCTTTTCCTTATTATTGGGGGTGACCGTACAATGGGATCAACCTTTTCCTTATTATTGGGGGTGACCGTACAATGGAACCAACCTTTTCCTTATTATTGGGGGTGACAGTACAATTGGATCAACCTTTTCCTTATTATTCGGGTGACCGTACAATGGGATCAACCTTTTCTTTATTATTGGGGGTGACCGTACAATGGAACCAACCTTTTCCTTATTATTGGGGGTGACCGTACAATTGGATCAACCTTTTCCTTATTATTCGGGTGACCGTACAATGGGACCAACCTTTTCCTTATTATTGGAGGTGACCGTACAATGTACCAACCTTTTCCTTATTATTGGAGGTGACCGTACAATGTACCAACCTTTTCCTTATTATTAGGGTGATCATACAATGGAACCAACCCTTTCCTTATTATTGGGGGTGACCGTGCAATGGGATCAACCTTTTCCTTATTATTGGAGGTGACCGTACAATGGAACCAACCTTTTCCTTATTATTGGAGGTGACCGTACAATGTACCAACCTTTTCCTTATTATTGAGGTGACCGTGCAATGGGATCAACCTTTTCCTTATTATTGGGGGTGATCGTACAATGAGACCACCCTTTTCCTTATTATTGGGGGTGATCGTACAATGGGATCAACCTTTTCCTTATTATTGAGGTGACCGTACAATGGGATCAACCTTTTCCTTATTATTGGGGGTGATCGTACAATGAGACCACCCTTTTCCTTATTATTGGGGGTGATCGTACAATGGGATCAACCTTTTCCTTATTATTGAGGTGACCGTACAATGGGATCAACCTTTTCCTTATTATTGGGGGTGACCGTACAATGGGACCAACCTTTTCCTTATTATTGGGGGTGATCGTACAATGAGACCACCCTTTTCCTTATTACTGGGGTGGCCGTACAATGGGACCAACCTTTTCCTTATTATTGGGGGTGACCGTACAATGGGACCAACCTTTTCCTTATTATTGGGGTGACCGTACAATGGGATCACTCTTTTCCTTATTATTGGGGTGACCGTACAATGGGACTAACCTTTTCCTTATTATTGGGGGTGACCGTACAATGGGACCAACCTTTTCCTTATTATTGGGGGTGACCGTACAATGGGACCAACTTTTTCCTTATTATTGGGGTGACCGTACAATGGGATCACTCTTTTCCTTATTATTGGGGTGACCGTACAATGGGACTAACCTTTTCCTTATTACTGGGGTGGCCGTACAATGGGACTAACCTTTTCCTTATTATTGGGGGTGACCGTACAATGGGACCAACCTTTTCCTTATTATTGGGGTGAGCGTACAATGGGATCACTCTTTTCCTTATTATTGGGGTGACCGTACAATGGGACTAACCTTTTCCTTATTATTGGGGGTGACCGTACAACTGGATCAACCTTTTCCTTATTATTGGGGGTGACCGTACAATGGGATCAACCTTTTCCTTATTATTGGGGGTGACCGTACAATGGGATCAACCTTTTCCTTATTATTGGGGGTGACCGTACAATGGGATCAACCTTTTCCTTATTATTGGGGGGTGACCGTACAATGGGATCAACCTTTTCCTTATTATTCGGGTGGCCGTAACAATGGGATAAACTTTTTTTCTTATTATTGGAGATGACCGTAACAATGGAACTAACCTTTTACTTAGTATTGAACGTCCTGAAAATAGCTGAAATATTGCTTGCTGGACCTTAAACAACAATCAATCAATCTTATTATTTGGGGTGGCTGTAATTTTTTTAGTAAAACGTCTTTCTGCTATATAGCTAATTAAAGTCGCTGCATCAAAACCAAAATTTTTCTAATATTCTTTTTTTTAATCTCAGAAAAAAATTGCAGTATTCGTAAGATCGACGAAAACTTCTGTATGAAAGCGATATTACGGCTACGTCTCCTACGCCCTAAAAACAAATGTTAAAGAGTATAACTAAAACAAAAGAAAATGACACGAACCAATTATATTTCAGGATGCGAATAGTCTACATTGACACAATCTGGGATCGTCAATTCTAGCCCCTTGACAAGGCCTAATTACTTAGATTTACTAAATGTCAGTCTTCTTGTCGATAGTTGGGGCCTACAACATTATATAGTCAAACAAACGAAACTGTGCGGAATAGTGTGATGGCGGAATGGTTGAATGGTGGAATGGCGGAATGAAAGGTGGAATGGTGGAAGGGCGGAATGGAGGAATAGCGGAATAGTGGAATGGTGGAATACCCAACAACAATTCGACAGTTCGCTTTAATATGAATTACTTAGTATAAGTATTATAAGGAATGTTAATGATGAATTAGATACATACTGTCTCCTGATTCCTTAATATTAGAAGTTTAAAGTTCTGTGATTCTACTGCATATAGAAACTTAGTTTAGATCCCACCCCAAAAAAATTGTGTGCCCACGCGTGCCGGCTATACAACTTTCTCCGCAGTATTTTAAGTTACGGACAATATTTTTCATCCTCTATTATTCAAAGGTTTTTGGTACAGAGTCAAAAACAATTTAAATGCATATATTCAGCAATAAAAGCTGTCTGTACAGTTAATCAACAATCTAATTGAAATTTAATCTTTAACTTGCTCCCCCCTTTTTGCTATGGTCGCTGCTTGTACCCCGCAGCGACCATAGCAAAAAGGGGAAGCAAGTGATTAGATTGCATGAATATTTAATAAACAGCTGGCACTGAGCAAGTGATCTTTGTGCCAAGCTTATACAAGACACAGTATTGTTTAAGGGGGTGGGGGCGCTCTGGACACATTTATTGTTATCACATGTGCTTATGGACGCATGTTATATATATGCTTCGTTGTAAACGGGGGTCCAGGCACCAAGCCCACCCCCACTGACTATGTCATCAAGTACTTATATAATTACCTGATCAGATATTTATTTTTTCTATAAATATGTTTAGCCAATATGAGCATTGTTCAACTCAAGTGAAACATTCCTTTTAAAAATTTAAATTAAATAACTACCCGACAATATTTTACATACTATAGGATTGGTTGTAGGAATAAACTGTCCTCAATTGTGGACACATTTTACTTCATATAATTAAGGTACTCGTGACAGATTCTTTTGCTTTATTTAAAAATCTGACATTGACCAAACTTTTCTGATTTAGTCAAATTTGTTATATTACCCATTTTCATTTTTAATGGTAAAATAATATATCGATTAATGAATGTAAGCTGATGGTTTAAAATAGCTTGTTCCGGTTGAGTCAATGTACAGTATTTGTTATAGAATTTAAATAGAGTCAATTTGAATTCATATATCATAAAAACCTAACTTAAATAAGTATAATTCCATTCTTTAAAATTTTCAGAAAATTTTGACCCCGAGCTACCTTATGTGACGTCGCATTATTTTGACAACGTGTTGTTAAGTATCTAAACTTCGTCGGTTAAAATAGCGAGATAATAGGAAACAATAAACCGACATTGTCAAATATGTACATGTAATTTTAAAGAAATTTGAGGACCGTTTGGTGACCGAGTGATTAAGGTAGTCATCTACTGTTGATGACGCTGAATTAAACAATTTTCTTACTGAGATAAATTGGTGCCTGTAGGCACCGTGGTTCAATAACTGACCAGCAGTGACCTTTAACGAACAAATGGTACCGACTGGTTAACGTTGATCTACCATAAATCGTCTGCAGTAGTCGGTCTACTAGTTGTCTACAGTAATCGACGGATAACACTAGTAAGTCTACAGTAATCGACGGCTAACTCTAGTTGGTCAGCAATAATTGACGGCTAACATTAGTTGGTTTGCAATAATATAAAACTAACACTAGTTATTCTACAGTAATTGTTGGCTAACACTAGTAGGACTACATTAACCTTAGTTGGTCTACAGTATTTGTTGGCTAACACTAGTAGGACTACATTAACCTTAGCTGGTCTACAGTATTTGTTGGCTAACACAAGTAGGACTACATTAACCTTAGTTGGTCTACAGTATTTGTTGGCTAACACTAGTAGGACTACATTAACCTTAGTTGGTCTACAGTATTTGTTGGCTAACACTAGTAGGACTACATTAGCCTTAGTTGGTCTACAGTATTTGTTGGCTAACACTAGTAGGACTACATTAACCTTAGTTGGTCTACAGTATTTGTTGGCTAACACTAGTAGGACTACAGTAACCTTAGTTGGTCTACAGTATTTGTTGGCTAACACTAGTAGGACTACATTAACCTTAGTTGGTCTACAGTATTTGTTGGCTAACACTAGTAGGACTACATTAACCTTAGTTAGTCTACAGTATTTGTTGGCTAACACTAGTAGGACTACATTAACCTTAGTTGGTCTACAGTATTTGTTGGCTAACACTAGTAGGACTACATTAACCTTAGTTGGTCTACAGTATTTGTTGGCTAACACTAGTAGGACTACATTAACCTTAGTTGGTCTACAGTATTTGTTGGCTAACACTAGTAGGACTACATTAACCTTAGTTGGTCTACAGTATTTGTTGGCTAACACTAGTAGGACTACATTAACCTTAGTTGGTCTACAGTATTTGTTGGCTAACACTAGTAGGACTACATTAACCTTAGTTGGTCTACAGTATTTGTTGGCTAACACTAGTAGGACTACATTAACCTTAGTTGGTCTACAGTATTTGTTGGCTAACACTAGTAGGACTACATTAACCTTAGTTGGTCTACAGTATTTGTTGGCTAACACTAGTAGGACTACATTAACCTTAGTTGGTCTACAGTATTTGTTGGCTAACACTAGTAGGACTACATTAACCTTAGTTGGTCTACAGTATTTGTTGGCTAACACTAGTAGGACTACATTAACCTTAGTTGGTCTACAGTATTTGTTGGCTAACACTAGTAGGACTACATTAACCTTAGTTGGTCTACAGTATTTGTTGGCTAACACAAGTAGGACTACATTAACCTTAGTTGGTCTACAGTATTTGTTGGCTAACACTAGTAGGACTACATTAACCTTAGTTGGTCTACAGTATTTGTTGGTTAACACTAGTAGGACTACATTAACCTTAGTTGGTCTACAGTATTTGTTGGCTAACACTAGTAGGACTACATTAACCTTAGTTGGTCTACAGTATTTGTTGGCTAACACTAGTATAACTACATTAACCTTAGTTGGTCTACAGTATTTGTTGGCTAACACTAGTAGGACTACATTAACCTTAGTTGGTCTACAGTATTTGTTGGCTAACACTAGTAGGACTACATTAACCTTAGTTGGTCTACAGTATTTGTTGGCTAACACTAGTAGGACTACATTAACCTTAGTTGGTCTACAGTATTTGTTGGCTAACACTAGTAGGACTACATTAACCTTAGTTAGTCTACAGTATTTGTTGGCTAACACTAGTAGGACTACATTAACATTAGTTGGTCTACAGTATTTGTTGGCTAACACTAGTAGGACTACATTAACCTTAGTTAGTCTACAGTATTTGTTGGCTAACACTAGTAGGACTACATTAACCTTAGTTGGTCTACAGTATTTGTTGGCTAACACTAGTAGGACTACATTAACATTAGTTGGTCTACAGTATTTGTTGGCTAACACTAGTAGGACTACATTAACCTTAGTTGGTCTACAGTATTTGTTGGCTAACACTAGTAGGACTACATTAACCTTAGTTGGTCTACAGTATTTGTTGGCTAACACTAGTAGGACTACATTAACCTTAGTTGGTCTACAGTATTTGTTGGCTAACACTAGTAGGACTACATTAACATTAGTTGGTCTACAGTATTTGTTGGCTAACACTAGTAGGACTACATTAACCTTAGTTGGTCTACAGTATTTGTTGGCTAACACTAGTAGGACTACATTAACCTTAGTTGGTCTACAGTATTTGTTGGCTAACACTAGTAGGACTACATTAACCTTAGTTGGTCTACAGTATTTGTTGACTAACACTAGTAGGACTACATTAACCTTAGTTGGTCTACAGTATTTGTTGGCTAACACTAGTAGGACTACATTAACATTAGTTGGTCTACAGTATTTGTTGGCTAACACAAGTAGGACTACATTAACCTTAGTTGGTCTACAGTATTTGTTGGCTAACACTAGTAGGACTACATTAACCTTAGTTGGTCTACAGTATTTGTTGGCTAACACTAGTAGGACTACATTAACCTTAGTTGGTCTACAGTATTTGTTGGCTAACACAAGTAGGACTACATTAACCTTAGTTGGTCTACAGTATTTGTTGGCTAACACTAGTAGGACTACATTAACCTTAGTTGGTCTACAGTATTTGTTGGCTAACACTAGTAGGACTACATTAACCTTAGTTGGTCTACAGTATTTGTTGGCTAACACTAGTAGGACTACATTAACATTAGTTGGTCTACAGTATTTGTTGGCTAACACTAGTAGGACTACATTAACCTTAGTTGGTCTACAGTATTTGTTGGCTAACACTAGTAGGACTACATTAACCTTAGTTGGTCTACAGTATTTGTTGGCTAACACTAGTAGGACTACATTAACCTTAGTTGGTCTACAGTATTTGTTGGCTAACACTAGTAGGACTACATTAACATTAGTTGGTCTACAGTATTTGTTGGCTAACACTAGTAAGACTACATTAACCTTAGTTGGTCTACAGTATTTGTTGACTAACACTAGTAGGACTACATTAACCTTAGTTGGTCTACAGTATTTGTTGGCTAACACTAGTAGGACTACATTAACATTAGTTGGTCTACAGTATTTGTTGGCTATCACTAGTAGGACTACATTAACCTTAGTTGGTCTACAGTATTTGTTGGCTAACACTAGTAGGACTACATTAACATTAGTTGGTCTACAGTATTTGTTGACTAACACAAGTAGGACTACATTAACCTTAGTTGGTCTACAGTATTTGTTGACTAACACTAGTAGGACTACATTAACCTTAGTTGGTCTACAGTATTTGTTGACTAACACTAGTAGGACTACATTAACCTTAGTTGGTCTACAGTATTTGTTGGCTAACACAAGTAGGACTACATTAACATTAGTTGGTCTACAGTATTTGTTGGCTAACACTAGTAGGACTACATTAACATTAGTTGGTCTACAGTATTTGTTGGCTAACACAAGTAGGACTACATTAACCTTAGTTAGTCTACAGTATTTGTTGGCAAACACAAGTAGGACTACATTAACATTAGTTGGTCTACAGTATTTGTTGACTAACACTAGTAGGACTACATTAACCTTAGTTGGTCTACAGTATTTGTTGACTAACACTAGTAGGACTACATTAACCTTAGTTGGTCTACAGTATTTGTTGGCTAACACTAGTAGGACTACATTAACATTAGTTGGTCTACAGTATTTGTTGGCTAACACTAGTAGGACTACATTAACTTTAGTTGGTCTACAGTATTTGTTGGCTAACACAAGAAGGACTACATTAACCTTAGTTGGTCTACAGTATTTGTTGGCTAACACTAGTAGGACTACATTAACATTAGTTGGTCTACAGTATTTGTTGGCTAACACTAGTAGGACTACATTAACATTAGTTGGTCTACAGTATTTGTTGGCTAACACTAGTAGGACTACATTAACCTTAGTTGGTCTACAGTATTTGTTGGCTAACACTAGTAGGACTACATTAACATTAGTTGGTCTAAAGTAATTTTTGGCTAACACTAGTAGGACTACATTAACCTTAGTTGGTCTACAGTATTTGTTGGCTAACACTAGTAGGACTACATTAACCTTAGTTGGTCTACAGTATTTGTTGGCAAACACTAGTAGGACTACATTAACCTTAGTTGGTCTACAGTATTTGTTGGCTAACACTAGTAGGACTACATTAACATTAGTTGGTCTACAGTATTTGTTGGCTAACACTAGTAGGACTACATTAACATTAGTTGGTCTACAGTATTTGTTGGCTAACACAAGTAGGACTACATTAACATTAGTTGGTCTACAGTATTTGTTGGCTATCACTAGTAGGACTACATTAACCTTAGTTGGTCTACAGTATTTGTTGGCTAACACAAGTAGGACTACATTAACCTTAGTTGGTCTACAGTATTTGTTGGCTAACACTAGTAGGACTACATTAACCTTAGTTGGTCTACAGTATTTGTTGGCTAACACTAGTAGGACTACATTAACATTAGTTGGTCTAAAGTAATTGTTGGCTAACACCAGTAGGACTACATTAACCTTAGTTGGTCTACAGTATTTGTTGGCTAACACTAGTAGGACTACATTAACCTTAGTTGGTCTACAGTATTTGTTGGCTAACACTAGTAGGACTACATTAACCTTAGTTGGTCTACAGTATTTGTTGGCTAACACTAGTAGGACTACATTAACATTAGTTGGTCTACAGTATTTGTTGGCTAACACTAGTAGGACTACATTAACATTAGTTGGTCTACAGTATTTGTTGGCTAACACAAGTAGGACTACATTAACATTAGTTGGTCTACAGTATTTGTTGGCTAACACTAGTAGGACTACATTAACATTAGTTGGTCTACAGTATTTGTTGGCTAACACTAGTAGGACTACATTAACCTTAGTTGGTCTACAGTATTTGTTGGCTAACACTAGTAGGACTACATTAACCTTAGTTGGTCTACAGTATTTGTTGGCTAACACTAGTAGGACTACATTAACCTTAGTTGGTCTACAGTATTTGTTGGCTAACACTAGTAGGACTACATTAACCTTAGTTGGTCTACAGTATTTGTTGGCTAACACTAGTAGGACTACATTAACCTTAGTTGGTCTACAGTATTTGTTGGCTAACACTAGTAGGACTACATTAACACTAGTTGGTCTACAGAAATAGATGCCTGACACTAGTAGGACTACATTAACCTCAGTTGGTCTACAGTATTTGTTGGCTAACACTAGTAGGACTACATTAACCTTAGTTGGTCTACAGTATTTGTTGGCTAACACTAGTAGGACTACATTAACCTTAGTTGGTCTACAGTATTTGTTGGCTAACACTAGTAGGACTACATTAACATTAGTTGGTCTACAGTATTTGTTGGCTAACACTAGTAGGACTACATTAACCTTAGTTGGTCTACAGTATTTGTTGGCTAACACTAGTAGGACTACATTAACATTAGTTGGTCTACAGTATTTGTTGGCTAACACTAGTAGGACTACATTAACCTTAGTTGGTCTACAGTATTTGTTGGCTAACACAAGAAGGACTACATTAACCTTAGTTGGTCTACAGTATTTGTTGGCTAACACAAGTAGGACTACATTAACATTAGTTGGTCTACAGTATTTGTTGACTATCACTAGTAGGACTACATTAACCTTAGTTGGTCTACAGTATTTGTTGGCTAACACTAGTAGGACTACATTAACATTAGTTGGTCTACAGTATTTGTTGGCTAACACTAGTAGGACTACATTAACATTAGTTGGTCTACAGTATTTGTTGGCTAACACAAGTAGGACTACATTAACATTAGTTGGTCTACAGTATTTGTTGGCTAACACTAGTAGGACTACATTAACCTTAGTTGGTCTACAGTATTTGTTGGCTAACACTAGTAGGACTACATTAACATTAGTTGGTCTACAGTATTTGTTGGCTAACACTAGTAGGACTACATTAACCTTAGTTGGTCTACAGTATTTGTTGGCTAACACTAGTAGGACTACATTAACATTAGTTGGTCTACAGTATTTGTTGGCTAACACTAGTAGGACTACATTAACATTAGTTGGTCTACAGTATTTGTTGGCTAACACTAGTAGGACTACATTAACATTAGTTGGTCTACAGTATTTGTTGGCTAACACTAGTAGGACTACATTAACCTTAGTTGGTCTACAGTATTTGTTGGCTAACACTAGTAGGACTATATTAACCTTAGTTGGTCTACAGTATTTGTTGGCTAACACTAGTAGGACTACATTAACCTTAGTTGGTCTACAGTATTTGTTGGCTAACACTAGTAGGACTACATTAACCTTAGTTGGTCTACAGTATTTGTTGGCTAACACTAGTAGGACTACATTAACATTAGTTGGTCTACAGTATTTGTTGGCTAACACTAGTAGGACTACATTAACATTAGTTGGTCTACAGTATTTGTTGGCTAACACTAGTAGGACTACATTAACTTTAGTTAGTCTACAGTATTTGTTGGCTAACACTAGTAGGACTACATTAACCTTAGTTGGTCTACAGTATTTGTTGGCTAACACTAGTAGGACTACATTAACCTTAGTTGGTCTACAGTATTTGTTGGCTAACACTAGTAGGACTACATTAACCTTAGTTGGTCTACAGTATTTGTTGGCTAACACAAGTAGGACTACATTAACCTTAGTTGGTCTACAGTATTTGTTGGCTAACACTAGTAGGACTACATTAACCTTAGTTGGTCTACAGTATTTGTTGGCTAACACTAGTAGGACTACATTAACCTTAGTTGGTCTACAGTATTTGTTGGCTAACACTAGTAGGACTACATTAACCTTAGTTGGTCTACAGTATTTGTTGGCTAACACTAGTAGGACTACATTAACCTTAGTTGGTCTACAGTATTTGTTGGCTAACACTAGTAGGACTACATTAACCTTAGTTGGTCTACAGTATTTGTTGGCTAACACTAGTAGGACTACATTAACATTAGTTGGTCTACAGTATTTGTTGGCTAACACTAGTAGGACTACATTAACCTTAGTTGTTCTACAGTATTTGTTGGCTAACACTAGTAGGACTACATTAACCTTAGTTGGTCTACAGTATTTGTTGGCTAACACTAGTAGGACTACATTAACATTAGTTGGTCTACAGTATTTGTTGGCTAACACTAGTAGGACTACATTAACCTTAGTTGTTCTACAGTATTTGTTGGCTAACACTAGTAGGACTACATTAACATTAGTTGGTCTACAGTATTTGTTGGCTAACACTAGTAGGACTACATTAACCTTAGTTGTTCTACAGTATTTGTTGGCTAACACTAGTAGGACTACATTAACCTTAGTTGTTCTACAGTATTTGTTGGCTAACACTAGTAGGACTACATTAACCTTATAGTTGGTTTAAAGTAATTGACAGTAGACTAGTTGATATAGATTAATAAACGGCTAACTATAGTTTGTCGACGGCAACCACTAGTCGATCTGCAGTAAGCGACGGATAGTTGGTCTACATAATCTACGGCTATCCATAATTGGTCTAGATGCAGAAATAGACCGCTAACACGAGTTGATCTGTAGTAAGCTATGGCTAATAGTAGTGGTCTAGAGTATCGACGGTTAACACTTGTTGGCTTAAATTAATCGAATGCTAAGATTAATTGTTCTACAGTAATCGACGGCTAACACTACAGTACTCAATAACTAACACTAGGTGGTCTGCAGTAATTACTCAATAACTAACACTAGATATTCTACATAGCTAACACTAGCTGGTCTGCAGCAATCGACGGCTAACACTACTTGGTCTACAGTAATTGTTGGCGAACAATAGACGCCTGCTGTATATCTGAAATAAATGTCATGTATTTACATTACCAGGAGACTAAAATAGTTGATCTTTAGTGACCGACGGCTAAAAATAAAAATCTGAAGTGTCCAACAATTAACAAAAGATGACAACGGTTATCTGACGACTAACAATAAGGGACACGTAGTGAGGGGGTGATTAATCAATAAATTGTCTGAAGTGACGACTAGCAATCGGGGACACGTAGTGACGGGGCGACTAATAGATTGGGTGAAGTGATCGCCTTACAATCGGGGACACGTAGTGATGGGGCGACTAATCAATAGATTGTCTGAAGTGACGACTAACAATCGGGGACACGTAGTGACGGGGCGACTAATAGATTGGGTGAAGTGATCGCCTTACAATCGGGGACACGTAGTGATGGGGCGACTAATCAATAAATTGTCTGAAGTGACGACTAACAATCGGGGACACGTAGTGACGGGGCGACTAATAGATTGGGTGAAGTGATCGCCTTACAATCGGGGACACGTAGTGATGGGGCGACTAATCAATAAATTGTCTGAAGTGACGACTAACAATCGGGGACACGTAGTGACGGGGCGACTAATAGATTGGGTGAAGTGATCGCCTTACAATCGGGGACACGTAGTGATGGGGCGACTAATAGATTGGGTGAAGTGATCGCCTTACAATTGGGGACACACAGAGATGAGGCGACTAATCAATAGATTGGGTGAAGTGATCGTCTTACAATAGGGGACATGTAGTGAGGGGGCAACTAATCAACAGAATGTGTGTTTGTTTGTTTGTTTGTTTAAATAGTGTTCTACCGCCACTTTCAGCATTTTTTCAGCTATATCGTGGCGTCCAGTTTTTATTGGGGGAGGAAGCCGGAATACCCGAGAGAACCCCAGACCTACGGTTGGAAAACTGGCAATCTTTGTCAATTAAGATTGGAGTCGAATGCACCCTGACCGCAGTGAGAATTGAACCCGCAATCTCAGTGTTGACAGATTAATAGTAGACGAACTACCTTAACCAGTCGGCCACCGAGGCCCCCAGATTGTGTGAAGTCACCGGCTTAAAAAAAGGAGGCACGTAGTGACGGGCGACTAATCAATAGATTGTCTGAAGTGACGGCTATCAACTCATGGGTTGTATGGTATTGTACAAACGGGTGGGCCTTTATATTCAATACTTTGTATATACCAAGCGCCAGAAAAAAGCAATTCATCAAGCTCAAATTTCAAGTTCACAACTGATGCCGATCAGTTGTCACACAGACTGAATCTTGTATAAAGTTTACATTTCATACTTTATTTTCTCATACAACTGCTATATTGTGTTTAAATAAAACTAAAAACTCAATTTTAATTATTTATATATGCATGTACTTAAATTAATTTTTGCAAATAACATACACAATAATTTTAAACTTATATGTAACTTTTTGTCGTGAAATTCAACACTACTGTATTTATGTAGACAAATGCTTTACATGTTTAATACATAATAACTTCCTGCAGATATTGATTTTTTTCTAAACATGTGTAGTAAACCGTGCAAAAATGTGGGCATTATTCACTAGACACCTAGGTGATCGAAACACTCCGTTTAAAAACTCCGGGACGATTTGATCAGAGTGGTAACAGTCTATTACTAAGTCTATAACTCCTGGACGACTTGATCAGAGTGACAACAGTCTATTACTGAATCTATAACTCCTGGACGACTTGATCAGAGTGGCAACAGTCTATTACTGAGTCTATAACTCCAGGACGACTTGATCAGAGTGACAACAGTCTATTACAGAGTCCTTTAACTCCAGGACGACCTGATCAGAGTGGTAACAGTCTATTACTGAATCTATACATGTAAGTTGTGTTGTTTGTTGACAGAATATTGTATTAACCTGATATTTGGTTATGGAAGTTTTCAATATATTTCCCTTTTTATTATTTTTATAATTTTAAAAAGTGAAATTTTTAGACAACTGTACTTTATATTTAGGCTCCCAGTCACTAATACAGTAAAAATAAATCCATTATTTTAATCAAAGTACATGGAAAAAACTCCATTGATTCTGTAAAATTTTTCTTATTACCAATTTTCAATTGGAAAATGGAAAAATAACATTGAATATATGACTATTGTTGGTTTTCGTCTGAACGGCGGCCGTTGTCAATGGACACCATGCGCCATGGAGTTTAAATACAGGTAAAGTCGAACTGCATACTTTTAAATGTCGTCAAGTATTTCTATATAAGTCTACGGGCGGCCTAATTTCGTCGTGTGATAACTAAGAGTCATTGTTAATTATTATATATAATAAATTATATAATTATATTATATAATTAATATTTCTTACGTAATCAATGGCACATTCAGTCAGGGACATTATATACTTCGTTAATGTCATTGATTCAGCAAAAGAGAAATTCGAATGTAAAACTGGCACATGCATGTATGCTGTTCTTGCGGCCCACGACGGAACGTTAATCAAGCATGAAATTCAAATTCGCTAGCTATTATGTATTTAGTTTTATACCGCTCAGTTGTCACACATACTAACTGTTTACCTCTCAGGTGTAACACAGACTAACTACATACCGTTCAGTTGTCACACAGCAATTGTTTTTGGTGATAAATCAAAACTGTTGACCAATCCTTGTTATGACTGCATGTCGAGCACACCCTGTTCGCATTGAGACTCACAGGTGCGCAATCAAAAGCAGGCGAGTTATTACTTTACCACCTCGCCATAGACACACCACACTGAGTATCTGGGCATTATGATAAACAAATTTGCTATAAAATAGACAAGAATACGACTGAGACAATCCGGATCGTGACAACTCGGACCGTAATAGGACAAGTCGGACTGTATTATGCCGAGCGGTTCTTACTACGCTCCGAGTTGTCACGGTCCGAGTTGTCTGGTTGCCATAGACAATAGTACGAGAATCTTCTGCCGTCCAATGCCTTTTTCGCGTGGTCAAACTAAAAAACCGTTGGACGGCAGAGGATTCTCGGACTACATAGATAAGTGTTTATTGCATAATTTTTAATAAATCATTATCTTGTATATTTCCCTGTACAATCGTTCTCTAGTAATTATGAAATTATGCTGAAAATTTGTTTGCTTAGAGATCAAAGTGAATATACCAATATGTGATTGTCTAATTTTAAAGAAATTATCCATCTCTGGCTGTATTGTTTTTAAAATTTTGTTAAAATTTGTGTGTTCGAGAATTCAGTTGTTTTTACTACATAATTAATTTGTTTCTTAACACGATGAATTTAGGAAATAAATACATTTCAAATCTGTGATAATAATCGACAGCTAATTGCGACAAGGTCGGGACTAGCAGTATTGGTTTTAAGAACATTTCCAAGAATGCGCACGGGATGGGGTACCTGCGTATTGAAAAAGGACGACTTCAAGGTAACGAGCTTAAAGAAATGTTTTAATGAACACAATTTATGTGTTTAATGATAACTCCACGTCACTGACAAGTCTCAATATTTCTAGTACACTGCCACAGCTAGATTTAAATGTCATCGAGTTCTGCTTCTGATAACGGTCATAATCTGCCATGCCATGTGCTCACTGTGGATAGGGACGCAAAATAAAATTTTAAAAGTCTTGCAAAATTTAAATACAACACATCATTTTAAAGAGGAATTCGTGACACTTTGAAAAACAGTTTAATTTTTAAAATATCTATTTGTATGTAAAAGAAATTTACATTTTATTCTTTTCAAAAAATTCGATCTTGACACAAAACTGTTTCCACAAAACAATTATATAAAAAAAATTCTAAAATTGTAATATAAATTGAAATTAATATTTGGCTTGATTAAAATGAACTTAACCTACATAAATATTAACTCAAAATGCTTTAATAGCAAGTAGTTTGACAAAAATATTGTCTCAATCTGTCTGCAAGATTGTCACATACAAAAGCAGTCTTTTTGTGTTTTCACATTGAAGAGTGATTTACCGTACTTGATCATGTATTACATGGGAGGTAACTGCGTCATGACACAATGGGGTAGGACATTTATAACTTTTTTTAAATATGAACACGGTGGTTTTAATTTAGTTTTATTATAAAATCTTTTAAAAGATGTATAAAATATTGTTCTGTAGAAGTTTCATTAATTTACTGTGCAAATAACTAACTTTAAACGATCAACAAAATTTTGAATTCTGGTTTTCCCAACCTAATCACGGACACAAACTGTAGCAGATATACGGTAAATGTGATGTAATCCCTCATGAATATTCATAAACTACATTTGATACTCTCCTATTGTTTTCCTTCCAACTGAAGGCCGTAAAGCAACACCACCCAAGCAGTGAAAAAGTTCAGTCATGCGCGAACATACTTATCGGGAGTTATCTGCACTTTGTATTTACGTCTCTACTGTGGAACCGTGGCTCTTTATTCCTTTGGCTTATTATTTGTTTAGTGGTAAACAAAGGGCCAAAAGAGCTATACGGTTCAACAGCTACATTGCTATTGACGTCCTGTGTGTGTGTGTTTGAAAAAGGGGGGGGGTGGGTAATGATCGGCAGTTATCGTGTCTTTCCGTCGAGCATCGTCGAAAGCTCAAAGAAAAATGTCCCGAAACAAGTTATACATTCAAAGTCAGTTAAAGTGCGCCAATTACAAATATTGTGGTCACAGACGTTTTTTGATGACCAATAGTATAATTGTTATGGGAATTAGACTTTAATCTAACTCGTAGGTAATTACCTGTTGAAAAAAATAACAATAATGTTCTGTTTGACTCATTTATTGGTCAACACTGACTAATTTTGAAGCCTATACTAAATGCCAACCCCCCTTGGAAAAAATTGTCTGCTAGCATTTTTTTATTATTTTATATTTTACCTTGTTATTACGAAAATTCAGTAGAAAAAACGTAGATACAACAACCTGTCCATGTTTTATAGTATGCCTCTGTATTTAAGTTGTTACAAATCGTCCTTGACTTTTGCTACGGAAATTTCACATAATAAGTCAGCCATTTTTGTTTCTTAAGGGACCTTACGATGTTTACAAATGTTCGTCTGCTTTCGTGACGTTCAATGGTATTCGGACAAACCGCGAGACTTTTCCCGCCTAAACTGCAGACGACATCACCCGAAGGATTTCGAGTAGACAACAATCGATTGTTCCTAAAGTACAGTTCCGTTCTAATTAAGGTCAAATTTTAGTATGAAAAATCGCCCGTTCAAAACTAAAAAACCGATTTATTTCAAAACGCTGAATATCTTGGGGAAATAATTATTGATTTCAAAAAGGTCCCTTCTTGATCTAAAAAAGGAGCATAAGCTGAACCATACGCGGTAAGCAGTTTTCATTTGTAACGCAAAAAACACTATACAACCTACGTCAACACTTACTATACATAGTAAAAACCATTATGTCACAAATTTGGAGTACTACATTTATTTACAAAGAAAGAAAATTTATAGCGAAATAAATAAATGAAATATGTTTTCTATGATAGAGAATTGTCAGAATTTGGATAAAAACACTCTGTTTTTATGTCAGTATATTTGGAAATAAAAAAAACCAACACATTATTTGTGTCCCATAAAATGCTGTGAATTACGTTACAATTTCATGATAGTCGTATTGCAAACATATTTGATTAATACAGTAATGATTCGTGAACGAATATGTACAAAAATGCTTCAAAATATTTATAAATCATGATTAAAAGGTGTATGAATAATTTTGGCCTAAAAACTAGTCTTTGATTTCAATTTTTAATTTTTTGCATTTAATTGTGAATTACGTTACGGTACCTTCCTCATAATAAGTATATGCTATAAGCGTCAAACACTGTGAGTAGTAAACACACCAATGTTAACCTTAATTGCCATATAAACATTGTTTTTAGCTGTTAAAACATTTCTCATATATTTGCAAATGCTTATGTCCGTAAATTACGTTGCGGTGAATTACGTTATGGTATATTCAGTAAACCTGCTTTAAAACTTATTTCCTATGAACAAATTACCTGGAAACATTTTTTGACACCGCCTAAAATAAGGGCGTTTATTGAAAACTAAGTTGCCAAGCTGGAGACATTTAAAACAGTTTCTTGTGTAAACATTACCATCACTCGTAAGTACACATTTATTTAACAAGAACACATATTATGTAGCATTAATTGTCAGTGAAAATTATTATTAAACGACACAATATATAATATACTGCAGAACTGTGAATATGGAATATTGATTCCATTTGTATTTACGTCACATGAGGGCACGAAGTTTAGTGTAACGTAATTTACGTTTTGTAACGTAAATCACATGCACATTTATGTTATAGTTTGTTTCCAAAAAATGGTAAAAGTTGATAAAATGATGTGAAAAAAATGTTTAAATACTAACCGAAGATAGGCATACAACTTAGAAGGAGTTAGGCATTTGGAAACGTTGACATTTCCTTATCGATACTACCAAACACCAGTTGGATATATCATTTTGTTTTAAAATGACATTTTCATTTTAAATTTTATCTTGCTATAATTGAAAGCATTTGCAAAAAATAAGTACAAATTATAATACAACGCCATGACAATAAATAGTTTAGAAAATCATGTAGTAAAGATCTATCACTCTTACTTTCTTGTGTAACGTAATTCACTATTGTGTAAAAAGACAATTGGCAATACAACAGTACTGAAAACACAACCATTTGTTCCAAAACATTTAATGGTGTGAAATGATCATAACCCATTGTTTATCTTTAATAAAACCGTTGTGAACAGCACAATTTCATTTGTGTAACTGGGGATTTTTTTAATATTTCTTCGCTTTGGGAATTTAATGTGACATTTTAAAAGATTTTATGTTTTATGTGTTAATATCGTTGCAAAGATATTGCAAATAATTGTACAAAAAAAAAATAATCATAACCCAAAAGCTCTTTTTCTATAATGGTTTCATTTTAAACAGAAGATAACAAGATTGTATTATATATTATATGGACTTCTGTGAATTACGTTACACATAGTACTGCTACTGTAAAGTGTAATAAATATCTGTTTGGTAAAATTTCAAGTCTTTTAAATTTGTTAAGTATTATCTTAAATGGTCAACAAATGAACAGATTTATTTAAATGGTCTTTAGACCAGGGCTCACGCTGGGTCAAAATTATAGGGAGAAGTCACTTCTCTTTTGGGTGGTTGACAGGGAGAAGTGAGGATAGAACAGGGAGAAGTGGGTGGACAACAGGGAGAAGTTGCATATGTCGCGAAAGCGTCCTGTTTTCTTTGGTTTTTTTTTTTAAATAAGAGTTGGCATTTGCATTCTTATTGTTATATGTTTTTTTAGCAGTTTAATTTATTGATGATAAAGTATCAAATATTGGATTAACTATTCAGTATACTTATTTCACAAATTTTCATAAATACATGTATTAAACATAACAATAATAAAAGAATAAACTGTAACAAAAGTGTTCATTAAAATAAATGTTTGTTATTGGTACACAAATTGATTGAATTATAATGAAGTACTATAAGAACTAGAAAGTAGAAAATTACATCATTGTGATACATATTATATTATGTAAAATAGTAAAATTCACTATTAAAATATTTTTTACTTAAATTTGTTTAAAGTAACTGCCAAAATACTTTTTTACTACGTTTCTGTCATTGCAATACTCATTTCCTTCCTATCAGCGTAGTACATTTGCAATCTCCGGTACCAAATTCATATCCGCTCCGGAAAGTTTAATATTTTTGCACTGAACTGGTTTTCGGTCGTATTTTAAACATACGCTTTATATACTTAATACAAATTATACGGGTATCAGTTGACTTTGTGGCGCGTAAACATAATAAACATGACGCGGTATCAAAACTACGACGATTCTTACCAAAATGGGAATTAAATTTTAAAGGCGACATTAGGCGATTCTACAAAATGATAGGGCGACTTCACTTCGCTTTGGAAGATGATCGAGGGCGAATTGGGACCGCGATAAAGCGACTTCTTCGCCCGAGTCGCCCTCCAACGCGAGCCCTGTAGACTTTGAAAATAAAAGAGTATCAACATTGAAAAATAGACACTTTTTCTTTAAAGCGTCTATTTTCCTTTTTATTGTTCAAGTATCAAGGAGTTGACTGATATCTTTTAGAGTTGGTTAATGTAGGGTTTCTTAAATGTTTTATTTAGTAAATCAATCATATATCTATCATATAAATGTGTTTTATATGCAATTGTGGTTCTTTTTACGATAAAATATGTTTGATATAGTTACAGTAGACAGAAGTAACGTAATTCACCATCCAAAATACCACCACATGTATATTCATGTTTTTCTTGATGTGAATTTGTTATTCAAGAGCTACCTTTTTTGTTTTCTAGTTGTTCAAATATAGCTCTTACAAAATAAATACATTTGTCTTGTTTTCAAAGCCGAAAATCTTCAGCCGTTTTTCCTGTGCAAATGGCGCACTTTAACTGACTTTGAACCTATAGCCTGGAACCCCGTTTTATCGATCTACTTATTTTCATCAACCATTTATAACATTAATAAAAATACTTATTTAGGTTTCATTCTTTGTTTACATTCACTTATATTCCTAGTCTCTGTTTATCTTGCTAATTTCTATTGGTAATCATATTTTATACTGTTAAAAGTCAAATTTATTCACGCATCTTGAAAACTGTGTATTCTGACGTCACTCCATTATCATGATTATATCGATGCATTGTGGGAAATAACTAGTTTGCATAAATTATGGCAGACCATAGCTGTATAAAGATTGTCAGCATGTATGCAAACAAAGTCTAATGTATTTAAGTAGTTGTTTTATCGAAAAATAGTTCACCAAATTTAATATTAAACAGTCCGAAAATCCTCTATGCAGAAAAACAATGATAAAGGAGAAAACATGATATAAAAGGTACTTACCGCTACTCTAAACATGATCCGGTGGTAACTGTGGTCAAATACGAAAGAGGAAGTAAACCGGTGCAATCAAGCATGTGTAAACAATTGGTAGGTGGAGCTAGATGAATATTCTCGAGATATTAATGAATAGAGCGATACAATGAATAGGTCGATACAATAAGGGTTCAAGTATAATTTCAATTGAATCATTTTGACATTAGATTTGTTTTTAAAGATTTGCATTTACATGTATTAGATCTATACTCAAAGTAACACCCCATCAGAGGGCGGACAGGGTAGTGGGATACAGGGAGAGAGGGGGGGAGAAAGGAGAAAGGTATTCCCTGTCAACCCCCTCCCACGGCATGCGCTCAGCGTTTTGCTTGTTCAATATTAAATTAATGCAATATCGTCTTCACTGTTTTATTCAAAGAGAGAAAATGTTGTGTATTGACCATTGTAAAGATCTGATTGGTTGATATAAATAATTATTATAGGGGTCTTTCTCAGAATGTGTGTTTAAACATGCCATCAGATTTCGTAAGAACTACATCAGCTGATTTCAAAATGTTTAACATTATTATTTGAACAAATAAAATTTTAATCTGAAAATTTGAAAGGAACAACGGCTTGGTTCATATCAGTTCTGAGTTGCAATCTGCGATCTTCAATTTTTTATTCTCCGATAATACATTTTGAGAATTCCCTTACTTTCATCATAACCATTTCTATTTATAAATGAAAACAAAATTCCTTGATGCAACTGTTTCGCCGACATTGCAGGGGTTAAAAATTCCTAAAGACCGACGCACAGGGTTTACAAAATTGAAACTTCGGGCTTGCCGATTTTCTGTGAAAAAAGCCAGTCGGACTCAATCTTTCTTCAAAAAATAAAATGCTGTTTTTATTTTCAATGTTTCTAAAAGTGTATACCATCAAAATTGTCCTATAAATACACATAAATCTATTTTAATATCCTAAAACAAGTAGATATTTATTTTCTATTCATGACAGATATTAATCTTCTCGACATTTTAGCAACGTTGATCAATAACAATTCAAGTTTGTTTCCTTTCTCTGTACAAAATATCCCCCAATTAATTTTGGTTACAAATTTGAGAAATGTCGTTAAATTAAAACTTTACGGTTAAGTAAACGGAAAAAAGGAAAGCAGATGATGAGTCAGAAGCATCGGAAGACCAAACGGGGTCAAACAATGAAATTAACCCCCCCCCCCCCCCCAAATAAAGACCTCAAATATGAAGAGACAAACGGAAAAGGACGTTCTTACCATCATGGAAGGACACGTTTCCCTAGGTTGAAAGAAATGAATTGCAAATATTTTAGAAAATACCCCCATCTCTCAGACAGATAGGATGCCTTACTGTGGGGTACAGAAAATTTACGAATTGATCTGCCTAAGTTGCACGAGAAACATGCTGAACTTTCTGCAAAACAATAATATGGTACACTTAAATTAAAGCAAACATGACAAATCCAATTTAAAATCATCGCTCCAAAAATTTGTCGGGCTTGGTTAATTTACTAGTATGTTGGGCTTAGGGTTTCAAAGTTAAAAAAGCCCAGGGCTTAAGCTTACCCAAAAAATTTTTAAACTCCTGCATTGGCTTTAAAATCAAGCTGAAAAACACTGTATCTGCAACTTTTTGACCAACAAAAAAGAGTTTACAACCAAATTAAAGTGATTTATTTTACTATTCATAGACCATGTTGACTAAACCCTGTTTCAGTTACAATTCGTTATGTCTATCCTTTGTTGCATTTGCACGCAGTGTCTAATATTTTTGTGTGGAATTTTTTTTAATTGCGTAAAAAGCGCAATATTTGGGGTTAACACGACCTCTGAATTGATTTGAAATGTGACAGTGAGGTTTTATCTGTCAGTTGAAATTTCTCGGAGCTAAAATTTTTGAGAAGTTCGGTATATTTGAACATGTGAAATATAATGAAACTAACATAAACACAAAGACTATACCTGTTTTCAATTAATTAAAACTATGTTCACTTAAGTAATCCATGTTTGAAATATCCAGGCGAAATTTTACTGGGAGCTGACATGTTGGATTTAACGGTAATTCAAAATTACAGAATCAATTTGTATTTTATTGCGGAACGAATAGAATTTGTCATTATTGTTACAAATGAAAATTTTGTCTCGTCAAAAACAATTCCATAATATAGATTGAAATAGTTTCGTTCATTCAATGTAATGGGAGTAAAGGGGTAAATCAAATAAAACTTCAAACAGAACTTTAAACGTACTCGATATTCTACATGTTCTAAGGGAAGACAATTTTTAGAAAATTTAGATATTTTTCTTTTAGTTTAGCTTAGTTTGCATAGATGTCCAAACTTTTTTCATATCAAATTTACCCATGGACAGGACCTCCCCAAGCAAGCGGCAAAATCGCCGGCTATTATCTAGTTTGTCGCCGTCTACTTTCAAATAAAAAATATGTGAAATCTTCATAAATTTCCATTTGAAGTACATATATGTATTTTCCCCAATACTTCCATGCATTCTCCATAAATTATAAAATCGAGATGATTGTTCATACTGCGGATTTTCCAGTATCTAAATATAGACAATTTTGTGTTTTAATCTGCCAATCAAAATGATAATTTCTAAAGCTGGAAACGATCGATATTGAAGAAATTTTGTTTTTCGTCTTTATTACCCTTCTGTGGATAATAAATGGTGCCATAGCCAATTTGCATCTTGAACAACCATTCTGTAGTAAGAATCTAGACGATGCCCTCCCAAGATGCAACACACCTTTTTCGGGGTTCTCAGTGTTTCCATATGTAGTCAACGAGACGGAAAAAACTGTAATATTTATCACCAGTCATGTATCAATAATAATCGATCCTATGAAACTGATAAAAAAAGGTTACTGTCGAAAGATATAGATTGCCTGACTGATTACTGTATTTGTGCAACAGTACTACATGTTCTTTCGGACATAAAAGTTCCCGTAGTGATTGGTGACTACAATTTCGTTACGATTATCCGTTCTAGATTTCTTACTAATAATTGCATAAATTTCAATGGATTTACATACAAGACATAACCCCTCAGAATGCACAGGAATGCAGGAGATTGCGACTTTGATTTCAAAATTTTATGTTTGGGCAAACGTAGCTACAATAATGTAGCTCCTTTTTTTTTTTTAATGGACGGAGCTACAAAGCGGTCCCATTACTCGTAATGGAGCAGCCCGGGAGTGATTCACACCCGGGGGTTTTATGCATTTTATAAGCAATTTAACTGTTTCCCTGGTTTGCTACATACTTTTTTATGTATTTGCAGTTTAACTGATATTTCCACAACACCGTATTCGTTAGTTTTATCACTTTATTCATAATCATGGCATTGTTGACAAAATATGAATTCCGGAAGTGCATAATTTCGATAATATCGGAATCGATTTGGTAAAAAATGAAATTCCGGATGATTTCAGCTGCATTCATTTGCATTATGATTATGTCCCCTTATTACAAATTTTACCGATACGATTCCGAAATTCTACACTCCACAATTTTAATTATGTCAACAATGACACGATTACGAAAAAGTGTTAAAATTATTTAATTAGACATTGTAGACATATCAGATGAACGGCGGAGGAAAGAAAACATATTTATTTAATAAAGACAAAGGTTAAATAGCGGAAAATATGTGTAAATCCCAAAAGTGTTTTTGCTCCATTACGAGTAATGGGACCTCTTTGTAGCTCCGTCCATAATAAAAAAAAAAGGAGCTACATTATTGTAGCTAGGGCAAACGTCCCCAAACCCCCCTCCTCGCCGGTTGCTACTCCTATTTCTACATTAATTCTTAAAGATAATGACATCCCTGGCCTTACTTTTGTGGTAGTCTCTATTAGTGATAGCAAAAAAATAACCAGTGCCCAACTCATTCCAATTTTAATTATCCACAGTTTTATGGGAATAATAATGATAATTTACTTACATGTATTCATATTTCATGGCATGATTTTATTCAAGAAAAAAACTACATTTAACATTTTATATTTATTTTAAGCAGTGCAGTAACTATTTTGTTATTATCACCAATGTCAAATGTTTTACTCGTATCTTCCGAATCGGGGTTCTGACTACTCTTTGGGGCAATAAAAACAACGGCATGGACATTTTTGGTTTAGCCATGTTGCCTGAACAGGTGGTAGTTGTTATAATGTGTACCAGTAACACGTTACCAGATTGGGTACCAGTAACAGGTTAACATATTGTGTCCCCTACATTATTTACAACACTGAATACTGTGTTGTGTTCTGATTGGGTACCAGTAACAGGTTACCAGATTGGGTCAGTGTGGGTACCAGTAACAGGTTACCATAATAGTGCCCTCTACATTATTTACAACACTGAATTCTGTGTTCTGATTGGGTCAATAGTGGTTTATATACTAGTATGTACAATTTTTTTTTCAAAATTTAAATCTCTTAAATCTTTAAATCTAACATTTGTTCAAATTGTAGATAATGTGCATACAATGTATGTTCATGTACATGTACATATTAGGTTTAGATTTTTCCTGCTACTATGGAAACTGAACGGGGAATTTTTTGAAGTTACATGTATTAATAACGTCAAATATCTGTATACATGTATTTAAAAAAAATATCTGTTAAATTCATAGTCAATGTAGACAATACATTTCTGTTAAAGAGGTAGTATAAAATGAAGACTTGTTACAGGTTATTAAAATTAAATGTCAAGATACATGTTTTTAACCTCCGGAATATATACATGTAGCTGAAATATTGCTTGCTAGACATTAAACAATAATCAATCAATCAGTACATGTATTACAACATCATAAGATAGCTGAAATATTGCTTGCTGGACGTAAAACAATAATCAATCAATCAATACATGTATTAAAACGTCCTGAATATAGCTGAAATATTGCTTGCTGTATGTTAAACAATAATCAATCAATCAATACATGTATTAAAACGTCCTGAATATAGCTGAAATATTGCTTGCTGGACGTTAAACAATAATCAATCAATCAATACATATATTAAAATGTCCTGAATATAGCTGAAATATTGCTTGCTGGACGTTAAACAATAATCAATCAATCAATACATATATTAAAACGTCCTGAATATAGCTGAAATATTGCTTGCTGGACGTTAAACAATAATCAATTAATCAATATATGTATTAAAACATCATAAGATAGCCGAAATATTGCTTGCTGGACGTTAAACAATAATCAATCAATACATGTATTAAAACGTCCTGAATATAGATGAAATATTGCTTGCTGGACGTTAAACAATAATCAATTAATCAATACATGTATTAAAACATCATAAGATAGCCGAAATATTGCTTGCTGGACGTTAAACAATAATCAATCAATCAGTACATGTATTACAACATCATAAGATAGCCGAAATATTGCTTGCTGGACGTTAAACAATAATCAATTAATCAATATATGTATTAAAACATCATAAGATAGCCGAAATATTGCTTGCTGGACGTTAAACAATAATCAATCAATCAATACATGTATTAAAACGTCCTGAATATAGGTGAAATATTGCTTGCTGGACGTTAAACAATAACCAATTAATCAATACATGTATTAAAACGTCCTGAATATAGCTGAAATATTGCTTGCTGGGCGTTAAACAATAATCAATTAATCAATACATGTATTAAAACATAAGATAGCTGAAATATTGCATGCTGGACGTTAAACAATAATCAATCAATATATGTATTAAAACATCATAAGATAGCCGAAATATTGCTTGCTAGACATTAAACAATAATCAATCAATCAGTACATGTATTACAACATCATAAGATAGCTGAAATATTGCTTGCTGGACGTTAAACAATAATCAATCAATCAATACATGTATTAAAACGTCCTGAATATAGCTGAAATATTGCTTGCTGGACGTTAAACAATAATCAATCAATCAATACATATATTAAAATGTCCTGAATATAGCTGAAATATTGCTTGCTGGACGTTAAACAATAATCAATCAATCAATACATATATTAAAACGTCCTGAATATAGCTGAAATATTGCTTGCTGGACGTTAAACAATAATCAATCAATCAATACATGTATTAAAACGTCCTGAATATAGATGAAATATTGCTTGCTGGACGTTAAACAATAACCAATTAATCAATACATGTATTAAAACGTCCTGAATATAGCTGAAATATTGCTTGCTGTATGTTAAACAATAATCAATCAATCAATACATGTATTAAAACGTCCTGAATATAGCTGAAATATTGCTTGCTGGACGTTAAACAATAATCAATCAATCAATACATATATTAAAATGTCCTGAATATAGCTGAAATATTGCTTGCTGGACGTTAAACAATAATCAATCAATCAATACATATATTAAAACGTCCTGAATATAGCTGAAATATTGCTTGCTGGACGTTAAACAATAATCAATCAATCAATACATGTATTAAAACGTCCTGAATATAGATGAAATATTGCTTGCTGGACGTTAAACAATAACCAATTAATCAATACATGTATTAAAACGTCCTGAATATAGCTGAAATATTGCTTGCTGGACGTTAAACAATAATCAATCAATCAATACATGTATTAAAACGTCCTGAATATAGCTGAAATATTGCTTGCTGGACGTTAAACAATAATCAATCAATCAATACATGTATTAAAACGTCCTGAATATAGCTGAAATATTGCTTGCTGTATGTTAAACAATAATCAATCAATCAATACATGTATTAAAACGTCCTGAATATAGCTGAAATATTGCTTGCTGGACGTTAAACAATAATCAATCAATCAATACATATATTAAAATGTCCTGAATATAGCTGAAATATTGCTTGCTGGACGTTAAACAATAATCAATCAATCAATACATATATTAAAACGTCCTGAATATAGCTGAAATATTGCTTGCTGGACGTTAAACAATAATCAATCAATCAATACATGTATTAAAACGTCCTGAATATAGATGAAATATTGCTTGCTGGACGTTAAACAATAACCAATTAATCAATACATGTATTAAAACGTCCTGAATATAGCTGAAATATTGCTTGCTGTATGTTAAACAATAATCAATCAATCAATACATATATTAAAACGTCCTGAATATAGCTGAAATATTGCTTGCTGGACGTTAAACAATAATCAATCAATCAATACATATATTAAAATGTCCTGAATATAGCTGAAATATTGCTTGCTGGACGTTAAACAATAATCAATCAATCAATACATATATTAAAACGTCCTGAATATAGCTGAAATATTGCTTGCTGGACGTTAAACAATAATCAATCAATCAATACATGTATTAAAACGTCCTGAATATAGATGAAATATTGCTTGCTGGACGTTAAACAATAACCAATTAATCAATACATGTATTAAAACGTCCTGAATATAGCTGAAATATTGCTTGCTGGACGTTAAACAATAATCAATCAATCAATACATGTATTAAAACGTCCTGAATATAGCTGAAATATTGCTTGCTGGACGTTAAACAATAATCAATCAATCAATACATGTATTAAAACGTCCTGAATATAGATGAAATATTGCTTGCTGGGTGTTAAACAATAATCAATTAATCAATACATGTATTAAAACATAAGATAGCTGAAATATTGCATGCTGGACGTTAAACAATAATCAATCAATATATGTATTAAAACATCATAAGATAGCCGAAATATTGCTTGCTAGACATTAAACAATAATCAATCAATCAGTACATGTATTACAACATCATAAGATAGCCGAAATATTGCTTGCTGGACGTTAAACAATAATCAATGTATCAATATATGTATTAAAACATCATAAGATAGCCGAAATATTGCTTGCTGGACGTTAAACAATAATCAATCAATCAATACATGTATTAAAACGTCCTGAATATACTGAAATATTGCTTGCTGGACGTTAAACAATAACCAATTAATCAATACATGTATTAAAACGTCCTGAATATACCTGAAATATTGCTTGCTGTATGTTAAACAATAATCAATCAATCAATACATGTATTAAAACGTCCTGAATATAGCTGAAATATTGCTTGCTGGACGTTAAACAATAATCAATCAATCAATACATGTATTAAAACATAAGATAGCTGAAATATTGCATGCTGGACGTTAAACAATAATCAATCAATCAATACATGTATTAAAACGTCCTGAATATACTGAAATATTGCTTGCTGGACGTTAAACAATAATCAAACAGTACATGTATTAAAACATCATAAGATATCCGAAATATTGCTTGCTGGACATTAAACAATAATCAATCAATCAATACATGTATTTAAAAATCCTCATTAAATTTGTAGTCAATCTTGAATATAAATTTCTGTAAGAGACAGTTTCCTTAATGTCATTATATTTTAGGTATAAAATGACATTGAAAGATATTTGTTAAAATGTACATTTCATCTTACAAAAATAGGTTATGTACTTTGGTCATGTGACCAGGGTCACCAGCACTAATGATGTCCTTGAGGTGGTGTGATGAAGCTATTTAAATCTTTTCCGTTGATACCAGACTTTTGTCGTCTGCTTAAACAATTTGTTTTCTCAGCAGCAATAAAGATGAATAACAAAGAAAATATTGTTTACATTTTAGATTTAGAAGAATATGAATCAAGAACAATTGAATTCAGTAAGTAAAGTTTTTATTGTGAAGTAAACACGTTAACATGTACAAGTACAGATCTGTGGCTTAATGCCACTTGTAACAATTTTTCAGCCATACATGTATCAACTATCATGGTGTCCAGTGTTAATGGTCTATTTAGACGTAAGCAACATAGTTTTCCATTGCCGTGTGAACACAAACATGTATTGTTTACTACAATCCTCCATCTTTGTTTGACTAAATATTATTAGAATTTTTATAAAACATTTATAACATGAATGGCAGGTCACATAAATGTGTTGACAGATAAACAAAATGGACAATGAACATTAGACTTGATGGTGGTCAATTAAAAATAAATGTACATTTATCTACATTTACATATATTGTGTTACTATGGATTGACTGTTATAATATCATTTCAGGGGCTTCTGTGGGCTGCTGTGAATGGTGACACTAAGTCTGTGGAGGACCTGGTGGCCAGAGGGGCCAATGTCAATTATAAAAATATAGTGAGTTACTTGTGTTTTAACATTTATCTGTGACAACAAATCATTAATAACACATCACACATGACAGACATCAGTCACACAAATTAAATATTTCACAGTAAGTGTGACCGTCTGAATCAGAAAATATAACAATGTCTGCTACAACAGTAAATCATAGCTGACTAATTAAATATTTCACAGTAAGTGTGACGTCTGAATCAGAAAATATCATAACAATGTCTGCTACAACAGTACATGATGATTAATTTAACTCATGGCTGACATCACCACGAGTGTGACGATTTATTTAACTCATGGCTGACATCACCACGAGTGTGACGATTTATTTAACTCATGGCTGACATCACCACGAGTGTGATGATTTATTTAACTCATGGCTGACATCACCACGAGTGTGATGATTTATTTAACTCATGGCTGACATCACCACGAGTGTGATGATTTATTTAACTCATGGCTGACATCACCACGAGTGTGATGATTTATTTAACTCATGGCTGACATCACCACGAGTGTGATGATTTATTTAACTCATGACTGACATCACCACGAGTGTGATGATTTATTTAACTCATGGCTGACATCACCACGAGTGTGACGATTTATTTAACTCATGGCTGACATCACCACGAGTGTGACGATTTATTTAACTCATTGCTGACATCACCACGAGTGTGACGATTTATTTAACTCATGGCTGACATCACCACGAGTGTGATGATTTATTTAACTCATGGCTGACATCACCACGAGTGTGACGATTTATTTAACTCATGGCTGACATCACCACGAGTGTGATGATTTATTTAACTCATGGCTGACATCACCACGAGTGTGATGATTTATTTAACTCATGGCTGACATCACCACGAGTGTGACGATTTATTTAACTCATGGCTGACATCACCACGAGTGTGACGATTTATTTAACTCATGGCTGACATCACCACGAGTGTGACGATTTATTTAACTCATTGCTGACATCACCACGAGTGTGACGATTTATTTAACTCATGGCTGACATCACCACGAGTGTGACGATTTATTTAACTCATGGCTGACATCACCACGAGTGTGACGATTTATTTAACTCATGACTGACATCACCACGAGTGTGACGATTTATTTAACTCATGGCTGACATCACCACGAGTGTGACGATTTATTTAACTCGTATCTTTGTCCTGAATCAGAAAATATCGCGTTTGATTTGATCCGTTACAAAAACTACTTTTGTTATATGTAGGTGTATTACTTACATTGAGAAGATTTGATGATCAAATGTTTATTTACATAGAATGTTTACAGATAGTTTATTTCTGTTGTAGAACGGACTGAGTCCTTTATTTATGGCATCACTGTACGGCCACACAGAGACAGTGTCCAGGCTGGTGTCCCTGGGGGCTGACATTAACACCAAGGATAACGATGTATGTATTTACTTAACTGATTTGTGTGTTTATCATTGATCACTAACAACAAATAAGTCACCATTTATTTTATGACTGACACCCTGTTCCACTATAATCCTCCATTGTAGGTTGTCCCCGGGGGTCAGTCCCCACACCCTAAATTGTGTACATTTTTGTAATTTATATATTGATCAAAGTGTACAATCACAGATGATTAATAACACTTTAAGTATGGCAGACGTCAGATTATTTCACACAAATATTTCATTGTAAGTGTGTAGCCATTCATTCATTCATTCATTCATTCATTCATTCATTGAATTCTTTCATTCATTCATTCATTCATTCATTCATTCATTCATTCATTCATTCATTCATTGAATTCTTTCATTCAATATTTATTCATTCATTTGATTTGTTATATGTAGGTGTATTACTTACATTGAGAAGATTTGATGATAATATGTTTATTTACATAGAATGTTTACAGATAGTTTATTTCTGTTGTAGTTAGGACGGAGTCCTTTATATGTGGCATCACTGGAGGGCCACACAGAGACAGTGTCCAGGCTGGTGGACCTGGGGGCTGACATTGACGCCAAGGATAACAGGGTATGTATTTACTTAACTGATTTGTGTGTTTATCATTGATCACTAACAACAAATAAGTCACCATTTATTTTATGACTGACACCCTGTACCACTATAATCCTCCATTGTAGGTTGTCCCGGGGGTCAGTCCCCACACCCTAAATTGTGTACATTTTTGTAATTTATATATTGATCAAAGTGTACAATCACAGATCATTAATAACACTTTAAGTATGGCAGACGTCAGATTATTTCACACAAATATTTCATTGTAAGTGTGTAGCCATTCATTCATTCATTCATTCATTCATTCATTCATTCATTCATTCATTCATTCATTCATTCATTCATTCATTCATTCATTCATTCATTATTCATTCATTTGATGTGTTATATGTAGGTGTATTACTTACATTGAGAAGATTTGATGATCAAATGTTTATTTACATAGAATGTTTACAGATAGTTTATTTCTGTTGTAGGACGGACGGAGTCCTTTATATTGGGCATCACTGTACGGCCAAACAGAGACAGTGTCCAGGCTGGTGGACCTGGGGGCTGACATTAACACCAAGGATAACAATGTATGTATTTACTTAACTGATTTGTGTGTTTATCATTGATCACTAACAACAAATAAGTCACTATTTATTTTATGACTGACATTGTCCCTGTACCACTATAGTCCTCCATTGTAGGTTGTCAGAAGGGGGGGGGGGTTGACTATCCCCACCCCCTAGATTATGTACATTTTCTAATTTGTATATTTATACAAGTCTGCACACAAAGTTGTGCTTGTGTTTTTCATTCTTTTTAGTAAGATGGTATTTTGAGTGTACAGGTGTATGTCTGTTGTTCTGGGGATACACACAAGGTTTCCCCGCTCCTTATAGCATCAGTTATCATTGTGTTATCCTTGCTGTTACTGTGGGTTTAATTGCTGTTAGAGGCATTGTTCCCCCCCCCCCCCCCCCCCCCCCCCCGTTCATAACACTGATGATTAATAATCTTCAAAATACTTATGATCCCCACCCCATAACCATTTGTTACTATATTATTGATGATATAATTAGTTTTATTAAGTTGAGTTTGAACCCCCCGGGGAGTTATCCCAACCCCCTTAATGCATTTATTGGTTATAAAGTCTCCCAAACTAAGTTTGGAGACTTATAGTTTTTGTTGCGTTTCTTCTTCTTATTATTATTATTTTCCTTGTGCCGCCGACATTCTTCGGGGCACTTTTGTAAATTTTGCACAATGATAGACCCTATGAGATGTGGGCTCTAACCATTTTTCAAGTGTAGGGCCCCCAGGGTCGTGCCATGCCCCTCCAAATACCTCAAAATTTGATATTTTTTTTAATTGTCAAAAATAATTACCATATAACCTTATATATTATTACTCCTTAAAGCAGGACGTCATATTAGAATACTCCTTATGATTAGACGAAACATTTGGTGTCAGAGGGGGTCATGCCCCGCACACTAAAATGAAAAATTTCTTTATATCTTGTAAACCATTGGGATCCCGACCCTATAACCATATATATTATTACTCCTTTTGACAAAACAAATCATTTAGTACTATGGGAGGGTTGGAGGGGGTCTTGCCCCGCCCCCTTAAATGACAAATTATTTAATATCTTGAAAACCATTGGGATCCCCCCCATAAGCATATATAGTTTTACTCTTTATGATTAGAGGTAACATTTGGTACCATAGGGAGGTCATTGGGGGTCATGCCCTGCCCCCTCAAATGACAAATTTTATTATATCTTGAAAACCATTGGGATCCCCACCATATAAAGATATATATTATTACTCCTTATGACAAAACGAATCATTTAGTACCATGAGAGGGTTGGAGGGGGTCTTGCCCCGCCCGCCTTAAATGACAAATTATTTAATATCTTGAAAACCATTGGGATCCCCACCCTATAACCATATATATTCTTACTCTTTATGATTAGAGGAAACATTTGGTACCATAGGGAGGTCATTGGGGGTCATGCCCTGCCCCCTCAAATGACAAATTTCATTATATCTTGAAAACCATTGGGATCCCCACCCTATAACGATATATATTCTTACTCCTTATGACAAAACGAATCATTTAGTACCATGAGAGGGTTGGAGGGGGTCTTCTCCCGCCCCCCTTAAATGACAAATTATTTAATATCTTCAAAACCATTGGGATCCCCACCCTATTGCCATATATATTCTTACTCCTTATGATTAGAGGAAACATTTGGTACCATAAGGAGGTCTCAGGTGGGCATGCTGCACCCCCTCAAATGACAAATTTCTTATACTAGTATCTTTGAAAACCATTGGGATCCCCACCCTATAACTATATATATTCTTACTCCTTATGATAAAACGAATCATTTAGTACAATGGGAGGATTGGAGGGGTCTTACCCCACCTCCTCAAATGACAAATTATTGAATATCTTGAAAACCATCGGGATCCCCACCCTATAACCATATATATTCTTACTCTTTATGATAAGACGAATCATTTAGTACCATGGGAGGGTCGCAGGGGGTCATGCCCCACCCCCTTAAAATTGCTAAATTCTTCTTTCTTCTTTTTTCTTTCCATTCCAGTTGTTTGCAAATTTTCTCTCAGATGCAATGTCCAATCAATACGAAACTTGTTAAGGATCACTTGAAGTTTTGCAATCCAATTTTGTAATTTTCAAAATGGCTGCCATTTCCATGGAAACAGGAGTAATTATATAGGACATTGCATTATCATGGTAAAAATTTGTATTTGGGCTTTTCAACATGCTCAAGGTTATAGTGGCAATGGGGGTTCGTTTGGGAGACATCTTTTGTTGGCATTCCATCGCAATTATGAATATTTATTTTTTAATCTGTACAGATCCCCACCCTATAAGTGTATGTTTTTATAACTCCAAAATTTCGACCAACCATTTTCTTGGAGACGGTAATACTAAATTGGATTGATATGAAACTTTGCCTAAAAATAGGTCATGATTTTCAGTGGGTGCACTGAATTTTAAATTTTAAAATTTTGAAATTGGTGTTCATGTTGAAATGGTGGTTATTTTGAAAATAAAAAAGCCGTAAAAATCCAAGAGTTCGATGAAAATTTGAATGTAGGTAGAGTATGTTATGCCGTACCATATGACGCACATGTTGACTTTCTATGGTGGCCATTTTGAATCCAAGAAGCCTACCAACAAATTCAAAATGCTCTGATTCGCACGAAACTTTGGTTTTAGGTAGATTACCATGTTGCGATCAGATCTTAGAATTTGAATTTGATCATGGCAGCTTAAAATAGCGGCCATTTCGAAAATGAAAAAAAATTATTAAAAATTCAAAAGTGTACGGATTTCGATGACAATTGGAATACAAGTTAAGTAGGTAATACCGAACCACACGACGCACATGTCAACTTTTTGTGGTGGCTATTTTGAATCCAAGATGGCAGACAAAATTGAAAAATGCTCTGATTTGCAGGAAACTTTGTTTCCTGGTAGATACTGTTGCTATGAATGGATGTCTGAACTAGAGGATCCACAAGGGGTTTGGGAACCAGTTATGATCCATAAGTTCATAATTATGTTTAATTCTTATTATGCTTATACATATTATGTGATACCCTCCATATGGATATGAGTGTCCATCCGTATGTCCATCGGTCAGTCCGTCTGTCCATGCGTCGGTGGTTTCCAGATGATAACTTGAAAACACATCAACATATTTATTTTAACTTTGCTCAGCTAATAAATACCATAAAATGAAGGTCAAGTTCGATTTTCAGCACATTCCAACTGTAGTTTTCGACTTGGGACATTCAAGTTTTTTTTGGTGAACACTTTGTGGTTTCCAGATGATAACTTGAAAACGTGTCAACAGATTTTATTAAAACTTGGCATATCTATTAAATGCTATAAAATGCAGATCAAGTTCAATTCCCAGCACAATCCAAGTTGTTGTTTTAGACTTGCGCCAATTCAAAGGTTATTTGTATCAACAATTGACAGTTTCCAGATGATAACTTGAGACCACATCAACACTCAACAGATTTTTTGTCAAATTTGCACAGCTGTTAAGTACTATAAAATGAAGATCAGGTTGAATTTTCAGCACAATCCCATATGTAGTTTTTGAGTTTTGTCAATTTGAAGTAATTTTTATAGGTCTAGGGTCAAGGTAAAAATTGTCTTCTGAGATGGACTGTTATCATGCTCAGCTGTTCCTGTAGGCTGATATGCAATTCAGTAAAATGTGTTAATGAATATTAAAAACTATGCAACATGGCGGGTATCATTTAATGTCCCATTAAATGTCCTAATTTTATTAATATTTTTCTTTTTCTAAGACATGAAGTTGTCTGCACGATTACGAAAAAATGCTTTGACCAATCAATTAGAAACTTGGGGAGGTTATGGAGGGTCAATCAGAGTGGTGCAATCAACTTGTAAAATTTTCAAGATGGCCGCCATTTTCAAAACGGACGCCATGTTAACTAAAAGTATATTTCTCAGGTCTCGGTAATGGCTTGACAGATTTCATTGAAAATTGGTACACATACAGTGGTCTATCCTGAGCATTTAGGGGAAACAAATCTGACATTGCCATTTTGTAATAGCGGCCATTTCTACCGCATTCCCCCCTAAAAAAAGTAAACTCTGTAGAATTCAAGTAAAATTGACTTTTAAGCATATTTTAATATACTTATTTGAATGAAATGCTATCCATGGGGATTTTGGGCAACTTTTGTGTTGGCATCCCAACACAAAAATCTTTAATTATTTTTCTTTTTTTTATTGATCACTACTTTTGTCCAGAATTTTTCACCGACATTGGTTGCTATGACCAATATGACACTCGGCATAGTAATGTTTATGATTCCTAGTTGTGCATGTTGGTTTTGAAATTTTAAATATGGCCAGGCCACCTGCCGAAAACCACCCCATAAACACGCAAAAATTTAAACTTCATCCGATTTCGACGAAATTTATATAGGAAGATTAGGTCCCCTGAGTGTGCCACTTCTTTTGAAATGTTTGTCCAACTTCCGGTTTCAAAATGGTGCACATTTTACTGCATGAAAATGTATCGATGGGGATTTTGGGCAACTTCTGTGTTGGCATCCAAACACAAAAAATCTTTAATTATTATTATTTCGGTTTCCACTTTTTCTAGATCTAGAACTAGTCTCAGAGACGCCTTAATAGAATAAAATGAAGATTGTCACAGTTGTAGATCGATATAATATGGGGTGCCGTCAGTAATCAGAGTTTTAATAATGGCCACCACTTTACTACACCTGCCCAAAAATGGCAAAAATTTTCCCGTGATCAGATTTCAACAAAATTTGAAATGAAGGTAGATTTTAGTATTTCGAGTGAAACACTACCTCTGAAATTTTTTCAGATGTCGCGTTTCAAAATGGTGGCGAAAAACTTGTATAATTTTCAACATTATCCGATCACAATGAAATTTTAAGGTGCTCTGATTGCAACACAATTTGGTATGGATTAAGATTTAGGTGTTCTGAGTAGAACTCGACATTAATTTTTTTTGACATGCATTTCAAAGGTGGCCAAAAATGCATTAAATATTCAATGTTGTCTTATTTTAATGAAATTTGATGTGTAGGTAATTTTTAATGTCCTGAGTGGAACACAATACTATACATGTGGATGTTGGATGACATCTGTGTTGGTATTTCAACGGTATAATTGGTACAGATCCCAACCCTATAGATGTATGTTTTCAGCTCACCTGACCCAAAGGGTCATGTGAGCTATTGCCATCACTTGGCATCCGTTGTCTGTCCATTCAACTTTTCAAAAATCTTCTTCTCGGAAACCAATTGACAGAATGCAATCAAACTTGGTATGGTTGTTGCTTAGCATGTCCTTTTCCAAACTATCGTTTGGATTTTTGATTCGTAAAAAAACATGGTCGCCATGGCTAAAAATAGAACAGGGGGTCAAAATACAGTTTTTGGCTTATAGTTCAATAAGTATTACAGATACAGAACCAAAGAGACCATCCTTCTTCAGCATCAACAGCTCTACAATACACTTCATTGGGTCAAAGTCGTATGACGACTCCTTGTAGGAGTTGTTGCCCTTTAATTGTCGAAATTGATGATTTTGCCATTTTTGCCTCAAAATCTTGAAAATGATTAGAACTAGAGAAAAAGTTAGCATTTTTTAATTGTTCTGCTCTATAAGAGCTACAGAAATGGCTTTAGGGTCAAGATTGTCTAATAAACCGCTTAAGAGTTATTCCCCTTGAACTGTTTTTTTTAATCGGTTTTAATTGAGTTTAAAAAAACCACTGAAAGTACTGCTTTGAAACTTTGTACACATTATCCGTCAAATATCTTCAACCAAGTTTGCACAAACCATGGCCGCAGATTAACCAACATGGCTGCCATGGCTTAAAATAGAACGGGTGGGGGGGGGGGGGGCAAATACAGTTTTTGGCTTATAGTTCCAAAAGTATGACAGATGCAGGAAAACTGAAGAGACATGCCTTCATCAGCATTGGAAGCTCTATAAAACACTCCATTGTGTCAAAGTTGTATGATGACTCCTTGTAGGAGTTATTGCCCTTTAATTGTCAAAATTGATTATTTTTGCCACACAATCTTGAAAATTATTAGAACTAAAGAAATGTTAGCATTGCTTAATTGTTCTGCTTTATGAGGGCTACAAAAATGACTTTAGGGTCAAGATTGTCTGATTAATTCTCCTAGAACATTTTTTTAATGAATTTTAATTGATTTTAAAAAATCTTCTCTAACTAATGAAAAGTCTGCTTTGAAACATTGCACACATCATCTTTAGGATGTCCTCTATCAAAATTGTGCAAATCATGACGGCTAACTGCCTATGTAGCTACGTTGGCTTAAAATAGAAAAAGGGGGTGGGGGTCAAGGGTGTTTTTGGCTGATAGTTAAAAAAGTATAACAGGTACAGCAAATTTCAAGTGAACCTCCCCCCTAAGCATCAAAAGCTCCTCCTTATACGAGTTATTTCCCTTAAAAGGTCAAAATTAATTACTTTTGCAGAATGTTGGTCAATTCCTTATAGGAACGAAAATCTAAATAAAAAAGGGTTGTTTGATTTCAGGTTCAGGTGAGCCTTAATAAAGTAAGATACATGTTTATGTAGACTTGAACAATATAAGTATTTGTTTTATTCTGTAACAGCTCTCCTTTTTTACAGGGAAACACACCATATGATGTTGCTAAGAAGGATGAGATCAAAGAATTATTAAAGGTAGATATATTTGTTAGCTGAAATATAGAAATATGATTCATAGTATGTTGTCTCTCTGCTAGAGAGGGGTATTGCAGAGCATAGCGTATCACGATATATTGTTAAGATCTTACACATGCATTCGAAATAGGTGCCCCCCATGTTGCATTGCTATGGTTCTTTACGACGAGTGATAGTGATATTACTGGTACTACCATACTATTCTGGGATCTGGTACATTCCCTGTGCATTGGTGCATGCATTAAAGTTATAATAGTTCAGTGTTTTTGAAATTTTTCTAATCTAGCTAGATTTCATGATGATCGGTTAAGGAAGTAAAAAACAATGTTCAAGGTCATTTTTGATTCACGTTTGATAATATAGAACTTTATCCAAATAGGTGTCCCCCATGTTGCATTGCTATGGTTCTTTACGACGAGTGATATTACTGGTACTACCATACTATTCTGGGATCTAGTACATTCCCTGTGCATTTTTGCATGAATGTATTCCTTTGAAACAATGCATGCATATCTCGTGTATTTAAAAATATTGTTTTGATTCATGTAAAATGTCGTAATATTATATGGGTTATTGTACTTAACACATTTTTTAGCTCACCTGACCCAATGGGTCAGTGTGAGCTATTCTCATCACTTTGTGTCCGTCGCCGTCTGCGTCGTCAGCCCTAAACTTGTTACATTTCAATCTCCTTCTCCACAATCACTTGGCCAATTGGGACCAAACTTGGCAGGAATGTTTATTGGGTGCTTCTTAACAAAGTTTGAGTTTTTGGTGCTGATAAAATATGAAACATGGCTTCCTAGGCCATTAATGCATTCTGATTGTCTGAAATTAAAAAATCTTCTTCTCATAAACTGCTTGGCAGATTGATTTGAAATATTGCAGAAATGTACCTTAGATGGTCCTCTACAAGGTTTGAGTTGTTTGTGCCGATCCAAAATCCAAGATGGCCGCCATTGCAGGACATAGTTTAACATAGGACCCTATAGGAAAAACATGCAAACAACTTCTTCTGGGAAACTGTTCCACATAATGAAGCCAAATTAATAAGGAAATGAAGGTTGGATAATTATCTTATTATTCTGGATTTTTCGAGCCAATTGCAAATTCAACATGGCTTCCAGGGCCATTAATGCGTTCTGATTGGCTGAAATTCTAAAATATTCTTCTCCTAAACTGCTTGGCAGATTGATTTTAAATATTGCAAAAATTTACCTTAGATGGTCCTCTACAAAGTTTGAGTTTTTTGTGCCGATCCAAAATCCAAGATGGCCGCCATCGCAGGACATAGTTTAACATAGGACCCTATGGGAAAAACATACAAGCAACTTCTTCTCGGAAACTGTTCCACACAATGAAGTCAAATTAATAAAGAAATGAAGGTTGGATAATTATCTTATTATTTTGAGGTTTTTGAACCAATTGCAAATTCAACATGGCTTCCAGGGCCATTAATGTGTTCTGATTGGCTGAAATTTACAATCTTCTTCTCATAAACTGCTTGGTAGATTGATTTGAAATATTGCAGAAATGTACCTTTGATGGTCCTCTGGTCTTTTAGTGGCGATCCAAAATCCAAGATGGCCACCACCGTGGAACACAGCTTAACATAGGACCCTATGGGAAAACCATACAAACAGCTTCTTCTCTGAAACTGTTCCACACAATTTAACAAAATAATACAGAAGTGAATCTTAGATAGTAAGAGCCAATAAGAAATTCAACATGGCTGCCAGAGCTGCAATTGTGTTCTGTTTGGCTGAAACTTCAAAATTCGTTTTCTCACAAATCGATTGGCAGATTGTAGGATATGTGATATTGTTTGGTCCTCTACCAATTTTGAGTTTTTTGTTTCGATCCAAAATACAAGATTGCTGCCATCATGGAACATTACTTAACATACTAACCTACGAAAAAACATAAAAACTGCTTCTTCCCAGAAACTGTCCTACAAATTGCTGCTGATTGGCAATTCAACATGGCAACATTCATAGAAAGAGCATCTTCACATCAACTCTTTAGCATTTAATATCAAAATTTGCAAGAAAAGTCTTGTCTCTTAAAAAGTTTTTTTTTTAAGTCAGGTGAGCGATACAGGCTCTTAAGAGCCTGTAGTTTTAAGAAATGTTTAATTTTTTCACAGTAACTTAAAAGCTATAACAACTAGATTAAACTGTAAATTGCAAAAATTTAAATATTATAATAGTTGAAGTCATTTGTGTGCCAGGTGACCGATTACAGGCTCCAGGGAGCCTCTAGTTTTTAGACATATTTCTTTTTCTAGCATCTAGACCTGTTTTATATTCTACTGCTAGTATTAAAGCCCATTTCAATGCCTTGTTGATTAATAATTTGAAAAAATATCAATGTACTAGTAGTATTCAACAAAATGTTTGTTGATCACATCAACAGAGTGACATACTCACACAACATCAACAGTGACATACTCACACAACATCAACAGAGTGACATACTCACACAACATCAACGGAGTGACATACTCACACAACATCAACAGAGTGACATACTCACACAACATGAACAGAGTGACATACTCACACAACATCAACAGAGTGACATACTCACACAACATGAACAGAGTGACATACTCACACAACATCAACAGAGTGACATACTCACACAACATGAACAGAGTGACATACTCACACAACATGAACAGAGTGACATACTCACACAACATCAACAGAGTGACATACTCACACATCAACGGAGTGACATACTCACACAACATCAACAGAGTGACATACTCACACAACATCAACAGTGACATACTCACACAACATCAACAGAGTGACATACTCACACAACATCAACAAAGTTACATACTCACACATCAACGGAGTGACATACTCACACAACATCAAAGTGACATACTCACACAACATCAACACAGTGACATACTCACACAACATCAACAGAGTGACATACTCACACAACATGAACATACTGACATACACAACATCAACAGAGTGACATACTCACACATCAACGGAGTGACATACTCACACAACATCAACAGAGTGACATACTCACACAACATCAACAAAGTTACATACTCACACATCAACGGAGTGACATACTCACACAACATCAAAGTGACATACTCACACAACATCAACACAGTGACATACTCACACTACATCAACAGAGTGACATACTATCACAACATCAAAAGAGTGACATACCCACACAACATCAACACAGTGACATACTAACACAACATCAACGTAGTGACATACTAACACAACATCAACAGAGTGACATACGCACACAACATCAACACAGTGACATACTCACACAACATCAACATAGTTACATACTCACACAACATCAACAGTGTGACATACTCACACAACATCAACGGAGTGACATACTCACACAACATCAACGGAGTGACATACTCACACAACATCAGTGACATACTAACACAACATCAACATTGACATACTAACACAACATTAACAGAGTGACATACTAACACAACATCAACGGAGTGACATACTCACACATCAACAGAGTGACATACTCACACATCAACGGAGTGACATACTCACACAACATCAACGGAGTGACATACTCACACAACATCAGTGACATACTAACACAACATCAACATTGACATACTCACACAACATCAACAGAGTGACATACTAACACAACATCAACAGAGTGACATACTCACACATCAACGGAGTGACATACTAACACAACATTAACAGAAAGACATACTAACACAAGATCAACAGAGTGACATACTAACAACATCAACAGAGTGACATACTAACACAACATCAACAGAGTGACATACTCACACATCAACGGAGTGACATACTAACACAACATTAACAGAAAGACATACTAACACAACATTAACAGAAAGACATACTAACACAAGATCAACAGAGTGACATACTCACACATCAACAGAGTGACATACTAACAAAACATCAACAGTGACATACTAACAACATCAACGTAGTGACATAATCACACATCAACAGAGTGACATACTAACAACATCAACAGAGTGACATACTCACACAACGTCAACATAGTGACATACTCACACAACATCAACAGAGTGACATACTAACACAACATCAACAGAGTGACATACTCACACAACATCAACAGAGTGACATACTCACACAACATCAACAGAGTGACATACTAACAACATCAACAGAGTGACATACTCACACAACGTCAACATAGTGACATACTCACACAACATCAACATAGTGACATACTCACACAACATCAACGGAGTGACATACTCACACAAAATCAACAGAGTGACATACTCACACAACGTCAACATAGTGACATACTCACACAACATCAACATAGTGACATAGTCATACAACATCAACGTAGTGACATACTCGCACATTGACTGAGAGACAGTGTGACATAATGACACAACATCAACATAGTGATATACTAGCACGTCAACAGTGTGACATACTAACACAACATCAATGTAGTAACATACTCGCACAACATCAACGTAGCGACATACTCGCACAACATCAACGTAGTGACATACTCACACAACATCAACAGAGTGACATACTCACACAACATCAACAGAGTGACATACTCACACAACATCAATGCAGTGGCATACTCATACAACATCAGCACAGTGACATACTCGCAAACAACGGAGTGGCATGCACAAACAGCACAAGGAAATTAATATTTCTATTATCTATTATTATTGATATTATGTCGTTATGCCTACTGTCAACCTGTCAACTGACTATATGCCTACTGTCAACCTGTCAACTGACATTATGCCTACTGTCAACCTGTCAACTTTCAACCTGTCTACCTAATAATATCTGACATAATTTTACAAAGTATTACTTATATAGGCTTTAAATTAAAAAATAATTCATGGCTGCCCCAATTTTATAGAATTTTTTAAATATGGGTAGACATTTTATTCATGAATATTTTGCAACGAGTGTTTCTGTTTTATGTTTTGTCTTTTCGGTCGGTATTGTCTGCAGTATGATTCATGACAATTGGCCACAGACCAAATTGACCGATTAACATTACTTCCTGGCTAGTTTAAATTGAAAACAAAATGATAAGTTTTGTAATGAATTTAACTTGTTAGTGATAAACAATCCAAGTATAGGCAAATACAATGGTATTTGTTCTCCTGGAGAAAGTTTCTCTATAAATAAAGTTTTATTTTATTTCTGTTTACATTTTATCAGAGATGACTTATTACTCAACAGATTGTGTTATAACCCTAACCCTGTTAACTACTATTCAATTAAGATAAATTTCAACTTTCAGCAGTATACAATTTCTAGTTTTTGAGAAAGATCAATTTAAAAAATGTCAATAATTGGCCACCTTCAGCAATTTTTCAGCTTTTTAATTTCTTCCAGTTTTTATTTTGGGGGGAAGCCAGAGTACCCGGAGAGAACTCCTGACCTGTAGGAATACTGGCAATCCTAGTCAATTATTGACCATGTGATCAATAGTAGATGAAATACAGTTAACCACTCGGCTATAGAGGCCATCTATAAATAAGAACATATGTTTATCTAACAATATTACACTGAATGACTCTGTGTATAATTGTAGAGGTACATGTCAAGTGAAGAAGACACCACAAGGAAACATCACCCTGTTCAAGGTAAATTTCTTTCAACAATACATGATTTGATTGAACTGACAAGGAAATGAAATGTTTATTTATTTCAAAATATTTATTCATGCTGAACAACAGTTGATAGCACTATACAGCTGCTAATTGTTTAAAAGTAAAGTGCAATTTGTCAACAATAATGTTATTTAACAACATTGAGGTGTTACAGTATACAAAGTAGAAATCTTTATTCCTTATTCTCATATGAATGATAAACAGATAAGCAGCAACATTAACAATCTGGCAAAATTCTAACACATTCAGTTAGGAAATTCCTAAGATACAATTCACTCTATTGATTGGCTACATTATGCTGCATGCAGCCAATTAAAAGCTTGCTTTCTCACAAACTTAGTTTTAGGATATCCCACTCCTGTAATTTCTAAACACTAGTTTCCTTCTAATAACTTTATTAATTTTGGTCTCGTCGCTGGAGGCAAGACATATGTATGGGAATCCGGCGGCGGCGTAAACACTTGACATCTTGCTTCATATCTTTGTTAGCCAGTGGTAGCTTTTGATGAGTACGTTCCAGTCAGTCACTTGTCACCTGACCTTGACCTCAATTTAAGTTAAAGTTTTTGCATTACGGCAGTTCTTCTGTAACCACGCATGGTAGGATGATAATATTTGGTACATGTATAAAGGTTGCTGATGAATAGTACATGACTGTCTGATAGGTGTCACCTGACCTTGACCTCAATTTCATGGTCCACCGACTATGCTTAAGTTTTTTATATTAAGGCAGTTCCTCTGTAACTATGAATGGTAGGATGACAATATTTGGTATACAGGTTGCTGCTGAAGAGTACATGACTGCCTGGTAGATGTCAGCTGAACTTGACCTCAATTTCATGGTCTAGCGACTATGTTAAAGCTTTTGGATTAATGCAGTTCCTCTGTAACCATGCATGGTAGGATGACAGTACAGTCGAACTTTGATGGCTCGACAAACAGGGGCTTGTTATGTCCGTAAATGGTTCATGAGCAAACTGGAATCTATGTCGGTTTATATATTTCAATTAATTTCCTGTCACATTGGAAAAACAAAATTGTGTTTCTTCATTGCATTTCATATGTAAATTTTATTTTTAAGTACATTTTTAATGTTATTTTTCTTGTTTAATTTTTTGCGCAAGGATTGATAAGTTTTATTGCATTACACAATTGTGTCAATTACCTTGAATCAGATTTGATATCAATATATCCGCACATATTTTAATTAAATAAAACCTGTTTCAACAAATTTGCCGCCAAAGGCATACATTATTACAAATTAATGACAGAGGTTAATTAGTAGGGATTATATTATTAAAGATCAAGATTTGCATTTTACAGGTATGGCTTCGATCTTTACACCTTTTATCACCAATAAGTCATGTAAGCTGTCAATAATTTTAGTTCGAGTTAATTGAGTTTTCAAGAAATAGAAGCAATTTTAACATTGATTATAAGGGGAAAAGGTTGCGTACTTTGATAAGTGTTCGAGAAATCCCGGGTGTTTGAGCAATCTGAGTTCGAGCTACTGAAGATCGACAGTACATGGTATATAGGTTGCTAATGATCAGTACATGAGTGTCTGGTAGGTGTCAACTCACTATGACCTCAATTTCACAGTCCCATGACTACATTAAGGGTGTTTGGATTAGGTCCGTTTCTCTGTAACCATGGATTGTATATTGTAAATGATATCAATTTTATGCTATTTACGTAATGCTTATGACATAATTTTTTCGTTACTGATGCGGAATGCAGGCGAGACATTTTTCTGTGTCCACACAGGTTTTTTAGATGTGATGTAATATAAAAACTGTTATATGGGGAATTTCTTATCTAAATATGTTGTGGATTGGTGGACAAAGAAAACCCGACATGTGAGGAATGAGTTTAAAATTTAAGTGTAAAGCAATTATTTTTCAGATCTCCTTAAAGAATTAAACGAGCTTGGGCTTGAGACTGTATCAGAATTCAAACAAATGCTCCAACAAGGGACATACAAATGTTTCTGGAATCGTGTGTATTTAGTAGGACCATATGGTGTGGGCAAAACAACCTTGGCCAAACTCTTAGTAGAGGAGGAAATCCCTGACACATGGAATTCTACTGATGGCATTTTTATATATCTTGGTCGAGCAGCAATGGATACAGACAGCAAAAAATGGGTGCCTCTGAAAAAAGGTAGTTTGATATACAGTCTATATCTAAATGAAGCTGTGAGGACTTCTTCTAGAAGCAGAACAGACATTTTTATTTTGTTGCTTTTAATGCTTTTATTTCTTTTGTTATAGCATTATACTAGACGAACTATTTTTAGGCATACAACTCATTTTAATTTGGTAGCCACCTGTTGCCATTTTTAGCTCACATGACCCATCACTTGGCGTCCATCGTAGTCCGTCGTCGTCGTTAACTTTTCTTCAAAAATCTTCTCCTCAAAAACCACTGAATGGATTGCTTTGAAACTTTGCATACATCATCAATAAAATGCCCTCTACCAAGTTTGCCCAAATCATGGCCTCAAACCAACCAACATGGCCGCCATGGCTAAAAATAGAACAGAGGGGTCAAAATACAGTTTTGCTTATAGTTCAAAAAGTATAACAGATACAGGAAAACCGAAGAGACTTTCCTTCATCAGCATCTAAAGCTCTACAACACACACCATTGTGTCAAAGTTGTATGATAACTCCTTGTAGGAGTTATTGCCCATTAATTGTCAAAATTGATGATTTTTTCCGTTTTTGCCTCAAAATCTTGAAAATTATTAGAACTAGAGAAAAAGTGAGCATTGCTTAATTGTTCTGCTCTATGAGGGCTACAAAAATGACTTAAGGTCAAGATTGTCTGATTAACGTTTAAGAGTTATTCCAATTGAACTGTTTTTTATCTGTTTTAATTGATTTTTTAAAATCTTCTATGAAACAACTGAAAGTACTGCTTTGAGACTGTGTACACATCATCTGTCAAATGTCCTCAACCAAGTTTGCACCAACCATGGCTGCAGATTAACCAACATGGCCACCATGGCTAAAAACAGGATGGGGGGCGGTAAAATACAGTTTTTGGCTTATATTTAAAAACGTGTAACAGATACAGGAAAACCGAAGAGACATGCCTTCATCTGCATCAAAAGCTCTACGAAACACTCCATTGGGTTGAAGTTGTATGATGACTCCTTATAGGGGTTATTGCCCTTTAATTGTCGAAATTGATTATTTTTGACATTTTTGCCTCAAAATCTTGAAAATTATTAGAACTAGGGAAAAAGTTAGCATTGCTTAATTGTTCTGCTCTATGAGGGCTACAAAAATGACTTTAGGGTCAAGATTGTCTTATAAACGGTTAAAGATTTATTCTCCTTGAACATTTTTTTATTCAATTTTACATGATTTTAAAAAATCTTCACCTCTTAAACCAATGAAAGGACTGCTTTGAAACATTGCACACATCATCTTCAGGATGTCCTCTACCAAAATTGTGCAAATCATGACACCTGACTACCTACATAGCTACGTTGGATTAAAATAGAACAAATGAAAAGGGGGGGGGGGGGGGGGGGGGGGGGGGGCGTTGAGAGAGTTTTCGACTGATAGTTAAAAAAAGTATAACAGGTACAGCAAATTTGAAGTGAACCTCCCTTCTCCCTCTAACCATCAAAAGATCCTCCTTATAGGAGTTATTTCCCTTAAAAGGTCAAAATTAATGATTTTTGTAGAAGTGTTGGGCAATTCCTTATAGCAAAGAAAAGCTGGATAAAAAAGGGTTGTTTGGTTTCAGGTTCAGGTGAGCGATACAGGCTCCTGGGAGCCTCTAGTTTTATTTTGACACATTTATGTTTTGCCCTGTCAAGATATTGACCTATTGATTTTGACGCAACATTTGTATATTGCCCTGGCAAGATATTGATATTGACGCAACATTTGTATATTGCCCTGGCAAGATATTGATTTTGACACAACATTTGTGTATTGCCCTAACAAGATATTGACCTATTGATTTTGACATTTTGACATGAAGCAAACATCCAGTAAATTTGTTTTGTTATTATGAATGAACTATGTACTGAATTAGACACATCATATAAATCAGTGCTTCTTCAGGTGATGGATAATTGTTTCTTCGGTTTGTTCCTCAGGGGAACAGCGCATTGATAGCGAACGCACATCAGAAAAAAGTAGTGCCATTATAACTCTTTAATGTGGAGGTAACAGTGCCTGAAATGAGGGCCAGCCGAAGGCTGGCCCGAAAAAAATTTTTTGGGCGAGTAGAAATTTGAAATCACTGGCCCAAAATGATTATGACTTGCCCAATTTTTTGTTGACAAGCAATAAGTACAGAATAAAGGCATATTTTGAAGGTTTCTTGTCATCGGCAGTCGATGTTTTCTTCAAAATCGACCACGATGTGGCCATCTTTACCGTGGAATATATAGCGATGAGGATAAAACCAGATTACTCAATGTTATCGTTACGATAAAATCCGAGGTCTTCTGATTATTTATATTAACTGAATTTTCGTTGGTTGAAGTTTGGAACTTCAACCAATCAGCGTGGCAATTTTATCAGATCATTTGGGTACCATAAATATTGACACGGCGTGTAATGACGATTAAAATATTTTGTTGACGATTTTTTTTTCAATCGCCCAGACGTTTTTCCTTGGGCCAGCTTTTCATCTACTTTGAGCACCTTTCAATCGCCCAGACAAGGTTTAAATCGCCACTGGCGAGTGGGCGACTGTCTATTTCAGGCACTGAGGTAATAAAAATAATCAGTTTCACATGTACACAGTTTCACATGTTCCCCAGGGGAATTGTAATGTTCCCCAGGGGAATTGTATCAATGTTTAACTTGACTTTTCTTGTAATGTTCCCCAGGGGAATTGTATCAATGTTTAACTTGACTTTTCTTGTAATGTTCCCCAGGGGAATTGTATCAATATTTAACTTGAGTTTTCTTGTAATGTTCCCCAGGGGAATTGTATCAATGTTTAACTTTGATCAATATTGATAAAATTCCTCTGGGGAACATTACAAGAAAAGTCAAGTTAAACATTGATAGAATTCCTCTGGGGAACATGTGAAACTGTGAAAACTCAAGTTAAATATTGATAAAGTTCCTCTGGGGAACATTACAAGAAAAGTCAAGTTAAACATTGATACAATTCCCCTGGGGAACATTACAAGAAAACTCAAGTTAAATATTGATAAAGTTCCTCTGGGGAACATTACAAGAAAAGTCAAGTTAAACATTGATACAATTCCCCTGGGGAAAATTACAAGAAAACTCAAGTTAAATATTGATACAATTCCCCTGGGGAACATTACAAGAAAAGTCAAGTTAAACATTGATACAATTCCCCTGGGGAACATTACAAGAAAAGTCAAGTTAAACATTGATACAATTCCCCTGGGGAACATTACAATTCCCCTGGGGAACATGTGAAACTGTGTACATGTGAAACTGATTATTTTTATTACCTCCACATTAAAGAGTTATAATGGCACTACTTTTTTCTGATGTGCGCTCGCTATCAATGCGCTGTTCCCCTCAGGAACAAACCGAAGAAACAATTATCCATCACCGCTTCTTCAAATCAGTTTTTCTTTTTTAGGTACAATACTTAATGCAGCAGTAATGAGTTTACTAAAATCAAATAAGAAGACTGTGACACAGCCATTACCGGAACCTGCTGGTGAGTTTGGGGTATTTAGTGCGTTTAACAAATCCAACAACCTAATTACCTAATGAAGAAATAATTAACGGTGGCTGCAGTTTATCATTGTTTTACAATAGGATGGTCATGCATGTCGCGAAAGCGAGGGGATAAAAATTATGACATAAATGGCCATCCCGCTGTAAAACAATGATAAAGTACTGCCTCCATTAATACGACAATTCTGGTACAAATAACTATAGCCAACACCATTTTTGCCATAAACTGGGTGTTCCGTCAGTGTAACACACACTATTCTGTTGAAGTAATGTATCTAGTAAATCCCTACAATTTGATTGGTTAATCAAGAAGGGGATATCATACCGAATTCCTTGTGAAACCCTGGGGATATTGAAACCAGTTTCAAAATGGCGTCTATTCATTGAATAATTTATTGTTTTACATAATATAAATAGTTAAACATAATATAAAGATATCAAATATCGATTTTAAATACATGCATTTTAAGGATTCTATCATCGTCTGTGATTTGTCTTGAAATTAACAAGGGAGATAACCGATAACTTGAAGTCTTCAAAAATGCCAAACAAAAGCATTGCATCGGATTTCTAAAGTGAAATTTATCATTAAAAGTTTTGCTGGGAATAAAAAGTCGTCAAAAATATCAAGGTTATAAAAGTTAAAATGCCATAAAAAGTTTCGTTAGAAGCTTAAATGTGTTGAATGGTAGGTTTTCCAATAGTGGTGGTACAAAATATTGTTTGTTTGTTAGTGTTTAAAGCCACTTTCAGCAATTTTTCAGCTATATCATGCCGTCCAGTTTTTTTGGGGGGAGGAAGCCGGAGTACCCGGAGGAAACCCCCGACCTGCGGTAGGAAAACTGGCAATCCATGTCAATTTAGATTGGAGTCGAGTACACCCTGCCTGCAGTGAGAATCGAACCCGCAATCTCAGTGTTGACAGACCACGTGATCAATAGTAGATAAACTACCTTGACCACAAGGCCACCAATGCCCCTGTGGTCCAAAATAAGTTTTTTTTTCAAGCATGAGAAATGTCTAATCTAATTATATACTCAAGAATATTAGTACAAGAAGACTTCAGCAGAATATAATTGTTATTCAGGTTTCACAGGTGATACAGGTTCATATCCCCTTTCTGTATTCTATATAAAACACAGACAGGGAATATGAACCTGTATCACCTGTGAAGATCCCGAATAACATATAATATATTCAAAGGGATAATTATAGCGTGTCAGTGTTGATAGATCAATATGTCGTATGCAATAGTAATAAGATTAATACTAGATACAGACCCTCTTTCACCAACCGAACCTCTCATTAAAAAAAACTTGGTTGGATGAAAATTGATTAAAGAATTAAATACAATAAGCGTTTGCAAGTTTATAAGTGCATAAATGATGAAACCCCAGAATATTTTGAAAATAAATTTAGTTACATCTCTGAAAAAAAATCCATATGCATTAAGACATGCTGCAAATGGTAATCTCCAGATCCCAAAACCAAATAAAGAATTGTACAAGAAATCATTCAGATATTCTGGGTCTCAGTTGTGGAACAGTTTACCCAATTTTATATGTAATGTCCAAAATGTACACAACTTTAAAGAAAAACTTAAAGACCACATTCTTAGACATATTTAGGATTGATTAAAGTTTTGGTCACTATTATACCACTATACTGCATTTTTACTATTGTTGTTAAAGAATGATGAAGATGATATAGTAAGTGTATACTAATTGTACTGTTTAGTTAATGTATACCATGTTTTATATAATCTACCTACATGAATCTTCAATGAGGGCCTCAGGGAAGATTAGTCTTATAACTAACTGTGTTACCCTCCATAAAAAAAGTATTATTATTATTAAAGCATGTCAAATTAAAAATAGTTATAGACTATGCTAACACAAAATCTACGTACATAAAATTTAAACTCGATAAATAAGAAAGTGGAGATCATCCAAACATCCGCTGTCTGATAACAAAATGTTATACAAATCCTACATCACGTACAAAGAGGAGATAATCCAAACATCCACTGTCTGATAACAAAATGTTATGCAAATCCTATGTCACATGCAGAGAGGAGATAATCCAAACACCAACTGTCTTAAAACAAAATGTTGTACAAATCCTACATCACCTACAAAGAGGAGATAATCCAAACATCCACTGTCTGATAACAAAATGTTTTATCCCCGGCTTGTAACAAAAGCGGACTTTTGATTGGTCGGTTACCCGTTGGTATAAATCCCATGCCCCCGGCTTCGTTGCTAACATCGCAGGGTGTATTGTTTGTGCGCTGCTCATGTATGTTCTCGAGTAATCAGTTTATGTTATTCCACAAAGGAATATTTCTGTCTTTTATATTTACCTTATTTCAAACACTGCAAATGCACTACGTTCACACAGACACACATAAATATGAATGAAATCGGAACTTGACGTCACTATCTCTTGACGTTATGATAACGTGACTTGAGCCGCCAAAATACCAAAAGTAGAAAAACAATGGAAAACAGAATTAAAACTAATAAAACCCGTTAAGTCTGAGGTATGAAAAACGTATAAAATTTTGTGAGCAACTGTGATGACGTTGCACAATTAGCTTATTTCTGACGACAACAGAACCTATTTTGAGCCTTTGAAACTTGTAAGCCGGAGATAAATCCGTTACCTACGTTATAACCCGGGTGTATGGAAATTGTACCACCTGAAAGTACTTCTGGACAGCCTTCGGCTCCGCCTCAGGCTGAACAGAAGTCCTTTCAGGTGGTACAATTTCCATACACCCGGGTTATAACGTAGGTAACTGATAATACAAACCTACATCACGTACATAATCCAAACATCCACTGTCTGATAACAAAATGTTATACAAATCCTACATCACGTATAAAGATGAGATATAAATCCAAACATCCACTGTCTGATAACAAAATGTTATACAAATCTTACATCACATATAAAGTGGAGATAATCCAAACATCCACTGTCTGATAACAAAATGTTATACAAATCCTACATCACATACAAAGTGGAGATAATCCAAACACTAACTATCTAATAACAAAATGTTATACAAATCTATCTTATGTCACATACAAAGTGGAGATAATCCAAACATCAGCTGTCTGATAACAAAATGTTATACAAATCCTATGTCACATACAAAGAGGAGATAATCCAAGCACCAACTGTCTGATAACAAAATGTTATACAAATCCTGCATCACATACAAAGAGGAGATAATCCAAACATCAACTGTCTGATAACAAAATGTTATACAAATCCTATGTCACATACAAAGTGGAGATAATCCAAACATCAACTGTCTGATAACAAAATGTTATACAAATCCTATGTAACATACAAAGTGGAGGTATTCCAAACATCAACTGTCTGATAACAAAATGTTATACAAATCCTATGTCACATACAAAGAGGAGATAATCCAAACACCAACTGTCTGATAACAAAATGTTATACAAATCCTGCATCACATACAAAGAGGAGATAATCCAAACATCAACTGTCTGATAACAAAATGTTATACAAATCCTATGTCACATACAAAGTGGAGATAATCCAAACATCAACTGTCTGATAACAAAATGTTATACAAATCCTACATCACATACAAAGTGGAGATAATCCAAACACCAACTGTCTGATAACACAATGTTATACAAATCTTATGTCACATACAAAGAGGAGATAATCCAAACACCAACTGTCTGATAACAAAATGTTATACAAATCCTATGTCTCATACAAAGAGGAGATAATCCAAACACCAACTGTCTGATAACAAAATGTTATACAAATCCTACGTCACATACAAAGAGGAGATAATCCAAACATCAACAGTCTGATAACAAAATGTTATACAAATCCTATGTCACATACAAAGAGGAGATAATCCAAACACCAACTGTCTGATAACAAAATGTTATACAAATCTTATGTCACATACAAAGAGGAGATAATCCAAACACCAACTGTCTGATAACAAAATGTTATACAAATCTTATGTCACATACAAAGAGGAGATAATCCAAACACCAACAGTCTGATAACAAAATGTTATACAAATCCTATGTCACATACAAAGAGGAGATAATCCAAACACCAACTGTCTGATAACAAAATGTTATACAAATCCTATGTCTCATACAAAGAGGAGATAATACAAACACCAACTGTCTGATAACAAAATGTTATACAAATCTTATGTCACATACTAAGAGGAGATAATCCAAACACCAACTGTCTGATAACAAAATGTTATACAAATCCTATGTCACATACAAAGAGGAGATAATTTAAACACCAACTGTCTGATAACAAAATGTTATACAAATCTTATGTCACATACAAAGAGGAGATAATCCAAACACCAACTGTCTGATAACAAAATCCTATGTCACATACTATCCAAATATATAATAATGAAGTGTTATACAAATCATATGTCACATACAAAGAGGAGATAATCCAAACATCAACTGTCTGATTACAAAATCCTACATCACATACAATCAAAATACCGTATAACCAGTAATTTTTGCGGTGTGAAATTTTTGCGGATTGGGATTGAAATTCTGATATTTTATTTTTGCTGATTTTAATTTTTGCGGTTTTAAATCTTGAACAAAAAAAAAATTGTCGAGTTTTTATTTCTGTTGTGTATCCTGATTAGCCCCGTGATTTGGGCTATGAATTATGTTCCACGCTAAAGGAAAATCATATTGAGCATGACAAGCTTCTGTCAACACAGGTTAAACACAGGTAGGATTTTAATTGGAAATCGATATTTACAGGTAATAATAACTGTTAAATAACGGATTAATCACAGTTTGTTGTATAAACATCCTTTGTTTTATACCGGTAGACAATAACAATAAAGGAAAATTTGTTGGTCTTTTTGTTTCTTGTAAAACCATCCTTTATTTTGTATCTATCTGATGGACAATAACAATATAGGAAAAAATTATTAGTGTTTTTATAGTGAATATTTTATTAAACTCCGAAAACGAGAAAACTTTTCACATCGCTTCGATGATTTTTATTTACCACCGAGATCATTATTGTAATTAATATCCCGAAGGGTAACAAAATATCGATCGACACAAGTTTGTGAAACTTTATTTACGGATAGGAATAATTCATACTTTTTTATGCGATTTTAAATTTTGCGGTCGAGTGTCAACCGCGAAATAACGCAAATTTCACGTCATACAAAGAGGAGATAATCCAAACATCAACTGTCTGATAACAAAATCCTACATCACATACAATCAAAATATGTAATAATGAAGTGTTATACAAATCCTATGTCACATACAAAGAGGAGATAATCCAAACACCAACTGTCTGATAACAAAATCCTACATCACATACAATCCAAATATATAATAATGAAGTGTTATACAAATCCTATGTCACATACAAAGAGGAGATAATCCAAGCACTAACTGTCTGATAACAAAATGTTATACAAATCCAACATCACATACAATCCAAATATATAATAATGAAGTGTTATACAAATCCTATGTCACATACAAAGAGGAGATAATCCAAGCACCAACTGTCTGATAACAAAATGTTATACAAATCCTATGTCACATACAAAGAGGAGATAATCCAAGCACTAACTGTCTGATAACAAAATGTTATACAAATCCAACATCACATACAAAGAGGAGATAATCCAAACATCAACTGTCTGATAACAAAATGTTATACAAATCCTATGTCACATACAAAGAGGAGATAATCCAAGCACTAACTGTCTGATAACAAAATGTTATACAAATCCTATGTCACATACAAAGAGGAGATAATCCAAACACCAACTGTCTGATAACAAAATGTTATACAAATCCTATGTCACATACAAAGAGGAGATAATCCAAACACTAACTGTCTTATAACAAAATGTTATACAAATCCTACATCACATACAAAGAGGAGATAATCCAAACACCAACTGTCTGATAACAAAATGTTATACAAATCCTACATCACATACAAAGAGGAGATAATCCAAACACTAACTGTCTGATAACAAAATGTTATACAAATCCTATGTCACATACAAAGAGGAGATAATCCAAACACCAACTGTCTGATAACAAAATGTTATACAAATCCTATGTCACATACAAAGAGGAGATAATCCAAACACTAACTGTCTTATAACAAAATGTTATACAAATCCTACATCACATACAAAGAGGAGATAATCCAAACACCAACTGTCTGATAACAAAATGTTATACAAATCCTACATCACATACAATCCAAATATATAATAATGAAGTGTTATACAAATCCTATGTCACATACAAAGAGGAGATAATCCAAACATCCACTGTCTGATAACAAAATGTTATACAAATCCTATGTCACATACAAAGAGGAGATAATCCAAACACTAACTGTCTTATAACAAAATGTTATACAAATCCTACATCACATACAAAGTGGAGATAATCCAAACACCAACTGTCTGATAACAAAATCCTACATCACATACAATCCAAATATATAATAATGAAGTGTTATACAAATCCTATGTCACATACAAAGAGGAGATAATCCAAACACCAACTGTCTGATAACAAAATGTTATACAAATCCTATGTCACATACAAAGAGGAGATAATCCAAACATCCACTGTCTGATAACAAAATGTTATACAAATCCTATGACACATACAATACAAATATATAATAATGAAGTGTTATACAAATCCTATGTCACATACAAAGAGGAGATAATCCAAACACCAACTGTCTGATAACAAAATCCTACATCACATACAATACAAATATATAATAATGAAGTGTTATACAAATCCTATGTCACATACAAAGAGGAGATAATCCAAACACCAACTGTCTGATAACAAAATGTTATACAAATCCTATGTCACATACAAAGAGGAGATAATCCAAGCACCAACTGTCTGATAACAAAATCCTACATCACATACAATCCAAATATATAATAATGAAGTGTTATACAAATCCTATGTCACATACAAAGAGGAGATAATCCAAACACCAACTGTCTGATAACAAAATGTTATACAAATCCTACATCACATACAAAGAGGAGATAATCCAAACACCAACTGTCTGATAACAAAATGTTATACAAATCCTATGTCACATACAAAGAGGAGATAATCCAAACATCCACTGTCTGATAACAAAATGTTATACAAATCCTATGTCACATACAAAGAGGAGATAATCCAAACACCAACTGTCTGATAACAAAATGTTATACAAATCCTATGTCACATACAATACAAATATATAATAATGAAGTGTTATACAAATCCTATGTCACATACAAAGAGGAGATAATCCAAACACCAACTGTCTGATAACAAAATCCTACATCACATACAATCCAAATATATAATAATGAAGTGTTATACAAATCCTATGTCACATACAAAGAGGAGATAATCCAAACATCAACTGTCTGATAACAAAATCCTACATCACATACAAAGTGGAGGTAATCCAAACACCAACTGTCTGATAACAAAATCCTACATCACATGCAATCCAAATATATAATAATGAAGTGTTATACAAATCCTATGTCACATACAAAGAGGAGATAATCCAAACATCCACTGTCTGATAACAAAATCCTACATCACATACAATACAAATATATAATAATGAAGTGTTATACAAATCCTATGTCACATACAAAGAGGAGATAATCCAAACACCAACTGTCTGATAACAAAATCCTACATCACATACAAAGAGGAGATTATCCAAACATCCACTGTCTGATAACAAAATGTTATACAAATCCTATGTCACATACAATCCAAATATGTAATAATGAAGTGTTATACAAATCCTATGTCACATACAAAGAGGAGATAATCCAAACATCCACTGTCTGATAACAAAATCCTACATCACATACAATCCAAATATATAATAATGAAGTGTTATACAAATCCTATGTCACATACAAAGAGGAGATAATCCAAACATCCACTGTCTGATAACAAAATGTTATACAAATCCTATGTCACATACAAAGAGGAGATAATCCAAACACCAACTGTCTGATAACAAAATGTTATACAAATCCTATGTCACATACAAAGAGGAGATAATCCAAACATCCACTGTCTGATAACAAAATGTTATACAAATCCTATGTCACATACAAAGAGGAGATAATCAAAACATCCACTGTCTGATAACAAAATGTTATACAAATCCTACATCACATACAAAGAGGAGATAATCAAAACATCCACTGTCTGATAACAAAATGTTATACAAATCCTACATCACATACAAAGTGGAGGTAATCCAAACACCAACTGTCTGATAACAAAATGTTATACAAATCCTATGTCACATACAAAGTGGAGGTAATCCAAACACCAACTGTCTGATAACACAATGTTATACAAATCTTATGTCACATACAAAGAGGAGATAATCCAAACACCAACTGTCTGATAACAAAATGTTATACAAATCCTACATCACATACAATCCAAATATATAATAATGAAGTGTTATACAAATCCTATGTCACATACAAAGAGGAGATAATCCAAACACCAACTGTCTGATAACAAAATGTTATACAAATCCTACATCACATACAAAGAGGAGATAATCCAAACACCAACTGTCTGATAACAAAATGTTATACAAATCCTATGTCACATACAAAGAGGAGATAATCCAAACATCCACTGTCTGATAACAAAATGTTATACAAATCCTATGTCACATACAAAGAGGAGATAATCCAAACACCAACTGTCTGATAACAAAATGTTATACAAATCCTATGTCACATACAATACAAATATATAATAATGAAGTGTTATACAAATCCTATGTCACATACAAAGAGGAGATAATCCAAACACCAACTGTCTGATAACAAAATCCTACATCACATACAATCCAAATATATAATAATGAAGTGTTATACAAATCCTATGTCACATACAAAGAGGAGATAATCCAAACATCAACTGTCTGATAACAAAATCCTACATCACATACAAAGTGGAGGTAATCCAAACACCAACTGTCTGATAACAAAATCCTACATCACATACAATCCAAATATATAATAATGAAGTGTTATACAAATCCTATGTCACATACAAAGAGGAGATAATCCAAACATCCACTGTCTGATAACAAAATCCTACATCACATACAATACAAATATATAATAATGAAGTGTTATACAAATCCTATGTCACATACAAAGAGGAGATAATCCAAACACCAACTGTCTGATAACAAAATCCTACATCACATACAAAGAGGAGATTATCCAAACATCCACTGTCTGATAACAAAATGTTATACAAATCCTATGTCACATACAATCCAAATATGTAATAATGAAGTGTTATACAAATCCTATGTCACATACAAAGAGGAGATAATCCAAACATCCACTGTCTGATAACAAAATCCTACATCACATACAATCCAAATATATAATAATGAAGTGTTATACAAATCCTATGTCACATACAAAGAGGAGATAATCCAAACACCAACTCTCTGATAACAAAATCCTACATCACATACAATCCAAATATATAATAATGAAGTGTTATACAAATCCTATGTCACATACAAAGAGGAGATAATCAAAACATCCACTGTCTGATAACAAAATGTTATACAAATCCTACATCACATACAAAGAGGAGATAATCAAAACATCCACTGTCTGATAACAAAATGTTATACAAATCCTACATCACATACAAAGTGGAGGTAATCCAAACACCAACTGTCTGATAACAAAATGTTATACAAATCCTATGTCACATACAAAGTGGAGGTAATCCAAACACCAACTGTCTGATAACACAATGTTATACAAATCTTATGTCACATACAAAGAGGAGATAATCCAAACACCAACTGTCTGATAACAAAATGTTATACAAATCCTATGTCACATACAAAGAGGAGATAATCCAAACACCAACTGTCTGATAACAAAATGTTATACAAATCCTATGTCACATACAAAGAGGAGATAATCCAAACATCAACTGTCTGATAACAAAATGTTATACAAATCCTATGTCACATACAAAGAGGAGATAATCCAAACACCAACTGTCTGATAACAAAATGTTATACAAATCCTATGTCACATACAAAGAGGAGATAATCCAAACACCAACTGTCTGATAACAAAATGTTATACAAATCCTATGTCACATACAAAGAGGAGATAATCCAAACACCAACTCTCTGATAACAAAATCCTACATCACATACAATCCAAATATATAATAATGAAGTGTTATACAAATCCTATGTCACATACAAAGAGGAGATAATCCAAACACCAACTGTCTGATAACAAAATCCTACATCACATACAATCCAAATATATAATAATGAAGTGTTATACAAATCCTATGTCACATACAAAGAGGAGATAATCCAAACACCAACTGTCTGATAACAAAATCCTACATCACATACAATACAAATATATAATAATGAAGTGTTATACAAATCCTATGTCACATACAAAGAGGAGATAATCCAAACATCCACTGTCTGATAACAAAATGTTATACAAATCCTATGTCACATACAAAGAGGAGATAATCCAAACATCAACTGTCTGATAACACAATGTTATACAAATCCTATGTCACATACAATCCAAATATGTAATAATGAAGTGTTATACAAATCCTACATCACATACAAAGAGGAGATAATCCAAACACCAACTGTCTGATAACAAAATGTTATACAAATCCTACATCACATACAATCCAAATATATAATAATGAAGTGTTATACAAATCCTATGTCACATACAAAGAGGAGATAATCCAAACACCAACTGTCTGATAACAAAATGTTATACAAAGCCTACATCACATACAATCCAAATATATAATAATGAAGTGTTATACAAATCCTATGTCACATACAAAGAGGAGATAATCCAAACATCAACTGTCTGATAACAAAATCCTACATCACATACAATCCAAATATATAATAATGAAGTGTTATACAAATCCTATGTCACATACAAAGAGGAGATAATCAAAACATCCACTGTCTGATAACAAAATGTTATACAAATCCTACATCACATACAAAGAGGAGATAATCAAAACATCCACTGTCTGATAACAAAATGTTATACAAATCCTACATCACATACAAAGTGGAGGTAATCCAAACACCAACTGTCTGATAACAAAATGTTATACAAATCCTATGTCACATACAAAGTGGAGGTAATCCAAACACCAACTGTCTGATAACACAATGTTATACAAATCTTATGTCACATACAAAGAGGAGATAATCCAAACACCAACTGTCTGATAACAAAATGTTATACAAATCCTATGTCACATACAAAGAGGAGATAATCCAAACACCAACTGTCTGATAACAAAATGTTATACAAATCCTATGTCACATACAAAGAGGAGATAATCCAAACATCAACTGTCTGATAACAAAATGTTATACAAATCCTATGTCACATACAAAGAGGAGATAATCCAAACACCAACTGTCTGATAACAAAATGTTATACAAATCCTATGTCACATACAAAGAGGAGATAATCCAAACACCAACTGTCTGATAACAAAATGTTATACAAATCCTATGTCACATACAAAGAGGAGATAATCCAAACACCAACTCTCTGATAACAAAATCCTACATCACATACAATCCAAATATATAATAATGAAGTGTTATACAAATCCTATGTCACATACAAAGAGGAGATAATCCAAACACCAACTGTCTGATAACAAAATCCTACATCACATACAATCCAAATATATAATAATGAAGTGTTATACAAATCCTATGTCACATACAAAGAGGAGATAATCCAAACACCAACTGTCTGATAACAAAATCCTACATCACATACAATACAAATATATAATAATGAAGTGTTATACAAATCCTATGTCACATACAAAGAGGAGATAATCCAAACATCCACTGTCTGATAACAAAATGTTATACAAATCCTATGTCACATACAAAGAGGAGATAATCCAAACATCAACTGTCTGATAACACAATGTTATACAAATCCTATGTCACATACAATCCAAATATGTAATAATGAAGTGTTATACAAATCCTACATCACATACAAAGAGGAGATAATCCAAACACCAACTGTCTGATAACAAAATGTTATACAAATCCTACATCACATACAATCCAAATATATAATAATGAAGTGTTATACAAATCCTATGTCACATACAAAGAGGAGATAATCCAAACATCAACTGTCTGATAACAAAATCCTACATCACATACAAAGAGGAGATAATCCAAACACCAACTGTCTGATAACAAAATCCTACATCACATACAATACAAATATATAATAATGAAGTGTTATACAAATCCTATGTCACATACAAAGAGGAGATAATCCAAACACCAACTGTCTGATAACAAAATCCTACATCACATACAATACAAATATATAATAATAAAGTGTTATACAAATCCTATGTCACATACAAAGAGGAGATAATCCAAACATCCACTGTCTGATAACAAAATGTTATACAAATCCTATGTCACATACAAAGAGGAGATAATCCAAACACCAACTGTCTGATAACAAAATCCTACATCACATACAATCCAAATATATAATAATAAAGTGTTATACAAATCCTATGTCACATACAAAGAGGAGATAATCCAAACATCCACTGTCTGATAACAAAATGTTATACAAATCCTATGTCACATACAATCCAAATATATAATAATGAAGTGTTATACAAATCCTATGTCACATACAAAGAGGAGATAATCCAAACATCAACTGTCTGATAACACAATGTTATACAAATCTTATGTCACATACAAAGAGGAGATAATCCAAACATCAACTGTCTGATAACAAAATGTTATACAAATCCTATGTCACATACAAAGTGGAGGTAATCCAAACATCAACTGTCTGATAACAAAATGTTAAACAAATCCTACATCACATACAATACAAATATATAATAATGAAGTGTTATACAAATCCTATGTCACATACAAAGTGGAGATAATCCAAACACCAACTGTCTGATAACAAAATCCTACATCACATACAATACAAATATATAATAATGAAGTGTTATACAAATCCTATGTCACATACAAAGAGGAGATAATCCAAACACCAACTGTCTGATAACAAAATGTTATACAAATCCTATGTCACATACAAAGAGGAGATAATCCAAACACCAACTCTCTGATAACAAAATCCTACATCACATACAATCCAAATATATAATAATGAAGTGTTATACAAATCCTATGTCACATACAAAGAGGAGATAATCCAAACACCAACTCTCTGATAACAAAATCCTACATCACATACAATACAAATATATAATAATGAAGTGTTATACAAATCCTATGTCACATACAAAGAGGAGATAATCCAAACATCAACTGTCTGATAACAAAATGTTATACAAATCCTATGTCACATACAAAGAGGAGATAATCCAAACACCAACTGTCTGATAACAAAATCCTACATCACATACAATCCAAATATATAATAATGAAGTGTTATACAAATCCTATGTCACATACAAAGAGGAGATAATCCAAACACCAACTGTCTGATAACAAAATCCTACATCACATACAATCCAAATATATAATAATGAAGTGTTATACAAATCCTATGTCACATACAAAGAGGAGATAATCCAAACACCAACTGTCTGATAACAAAATCCTACATCACATACAATACAAATATATAATAATGAAGTGTTATACAAATCCTATGTCACATACAAAGAGGAGATAATCCAAACATCCACTGTCTGATAACAAAATGTTATACAAATCCTATGTCACATACAAAGAGGAGATAATCCAAACATCAACTGTCTGATAACACAATGTTATACAAATCCTATGTCACATACAATCCAAATATGTAATAATGAAGTGTTATACAAATCCTACATCACATACAAAGAGGAGATAATCCAAACACCAACTGTCTGATAACAAAATGTTATACAAATCCTACATCACATACAAAGAGGAGATAATCCAAACATCCACTGTCTGATAACAAAATCCTACATCACATACAATCCAAATATATAATAATGAAGTGTTATACAAATCCTATGTCACATACAAAGAGGAGATAATCCAAACACCAACTGTCTGATAACAAAATCCTACATCACATACAATCCAAATATATAATAATAAAGTGTTATACAAATCCTATGTCACATACAAAGAGGAGATAATCCAAACACCAACTGTCTGATAACAAAATGTTATACAAATCCTATGTCACATACAATCCAAATATATAATAATGAAGTGTTATACAAATCCTATGTCACATACAAAGAGGAGATAATCCAAACATCAACTGTCTGATAACACAATGTTATACAAATCTTATGTCACATACAAAGAGGAGATAATCCAAACATCAACTGTCTGATAACAAAATGCTATACAAATCCTATGTCACATACAAAGTGGAGGTAATCCAAACATCAACTGTCTGATAACAAAATGTTATACAAATCCTACATCACATACAATACAAATATATAATAATGAAGTGTTATACAAATCCTATGTCACATACAAAGTGGAGATAATCCAAACACCAACTGTCTGATAACAAAATCCTACATCACATACAATACAAATATATAATAATGAAGTGTTATACAAATCCTATGTCACATACAAAGAGGAGATAATCCAAACACCAACTGTCTGATAACAAAATGTTATACAAATCCTATGTCACATACAATCCAAATATATAATAATGAAATGTTATACAAATCCTATGTCACATACAAAGAGGAGATAATCCAAACACCAACTGTCTGATAACAAAATCCTACATCACATACAATCCAAATATATAATAATAAAGTGTTATACAAATCCTATGTCACATACAAAGAGGAGATAATCCAAACATCCACTGTCTGATAACAAAATGTTATACAAATCCTATGTCACATACAAAGAGGAGATAATCCAAACATCAACTGTATGATAACAAAATGTTATACAAATCCTACATCACATACAAAGAGGAGATAATCCAAACATCAACAGTCTGATAACAAAATGTTATACAAATCCTATGTCACATACAAAGAGGAGATAATCCAAACACCAACTGTATGATAACAAAATGTTATACAAATCCTGCATCACATACAATCCAAATATATAATAATGAAGTGTTATACAAATCCTATGTCACATACAAAGAGGAGATAATCCAAACATCAACTGTATGATAACAAAATGTTATACAAATCCTATGTCACATACAAAGAGGAGATAATCCAAACATCAACTGTATGATAACAAAATGTTATACAAATCCTATGTCACATACAAAGAGGAGATAATCCAAACATCAACTGTATGATAACAAAATGTTATACAAATCCTACATCACATACAAAGAGGAGATAATCCAAACATCAACTGTCTGATAACAAAATGTTATACAAATCCTACATCACATACAAAGAGGAGATAATCCAAACATCAACTGTCTGATAACAAAATGTTATACAAATCCTATGTCACATACAATCCAAATATATAATAATGAAATGTTATGCAAATCCTATGTCACATACAAAGAGGAGATAATCCAAACACCAACTGTCTGATAACAAAATGTTATACAAATCCTACATCACATACAATCCAAATATATAATAATGAAGTGTTATACAAATCCTATGTCACATACAAAGAGGAGATAATCCAAACACCAACTGTCTGATAACAAAATGTTATACAAATCCTATGTCACATACAAAGAGGAGATAATCCAAACATCAACTGTATGATAACAAAATGTTATACAAATCCTATGTCACATACAATCCAAATATATAATAATGAAGTGTTATACAAATCCTATGTCACATACAAAGAGGAGATAATCCAAACACCAACTGTCTGATAACAAAATGTTATACAAATCCTATGTCACATACAAAGAGGAGATAATCCAAACATCAACTGTATGATAACAAAATGTTATACAAATCCTATGTCACATACAATCCAAATATATAATAATGAAGTGTTATACAAATCCTATGTCACATACAAAGAGGAGATAATCCAAACATCCACTGTCTGATAACAAAATCCTACATCACATACAAAGTGGAGGTAATCCAAACATCAACTGTCTGATAACACAATGTTATACAAATCCTATGTCACATACAACGTGGAGGTAATCCAAACATCCACTGTCTGATAACAAAATGTTATGCAAATCCTATGTCACATACAAAGAGGAGATAATCCAAACATCCACTGTCTGATAACAAAATGTTATACAAATCCTATGTCACATACAATCCAAATATATAATAATGAAGTGTTATACAAATCCTATGTCACATACAAAGAGGAGATAATCCAAACACCAACTGTCTGATAACAAAATGTTATACAAATCCTATGTCACATACAAAGAGGAGATAATCCAAACATCAACTGTATGATAACAAAATGTTATACAAATCCTATGTCACATACAAAGAGGAGATAATCCAAACACCAACTGTCTGATAACAAAATCCTACATCACATACAATCCAAATATATAATAATGAAGTGTTATACAAATCCTATGTCACATACAAAGAGGAGATAATCCAAACACCAACTGTCTGATAACAAAATCCTACATCACATACAATCCAAATATATAATAATGAAGTGTTATACAAATCCTATGTCACATACAAAGAGGAGATAATCCAAACATCAACTGTCTGATAACAAAATGTTATACAAATCTTATGTCACATACAAAGAGGAGATAATCCAAACATCAACTGTCTGATAACAAAATCCTACATCACATACAATACAAATATATAATAATGAAGTGTTATACAAATCCTATGTCACATACAAAGAGGAGATAATCCAAACACCAACTGTCTGATAACAAAATCCTACATCACATACAATACAAATATATAATAATGAAGTGTTATACAAATCCTATGTCACATACAAAGAGGAGATAATCCAAACATCCACTGTCTGATAACAAAATGTTATACAAATCCTATGTCACATACAAAGAGGAGATAATCCAAACATCAACTGTCTGATAACACAATGTTATACAAATCCTATGTCACATACAAAGAGGAGATAATCCAAACATCCACTGTCTGATAACAAAATGTTATACAAATCCTATGTCACATACAAAGAGGAGATAATCCAAACATCAACTGTCTGATAACAAAATCCTACATCACATACAATCCAAATATATAATAATGAAATGTTATACAAATCCTACATCACATACAAAGAGGAGATAATCCAAACATCAACTGTCTGATAACAAAATCCTACATCACATACAATCCAAATATATAATAATGAAGTGTTATACAAATCCTATGTCACATACAAAGAGGAGATAATCCTAACACCAACTGTCTGATAACAAAATCCTACATCACATACAATCCAAATATATAATAATGAAGTGTTATACAAATCCTATGTCACATACAAAGAGGAGATAATCCAAACATCAACTGTCTGATAACACAATGTTATACAAATCTTATGTCACATACAAAGAGGAGATAATCCAAACATCAACTGTCTGATAACAAAATGCTATACAAATCCTATGTCACATACAAAGTGGAGGTAATCCAAACACCAACTGTCTGATAACAAAATGTTATACAAATCCTGCATCACATACAATCCAAATATGTAATAATGAAGTGTTATACAAATCCTATGTCACATACAAAGAGGAGATAATCCAAACACCAACTGTCTGATAACAAAATCCTACATCACATACAATCCAAATATATAATAATGAAGTGTTATACAAATCCTATGTCACATACAAAGAGGAGATAATCCAAACACCAACTGTCTGATAACAAAATGTTAAACAAATCCTATGTCACATACAAAGAGGAGATGATCCAAACACCAACTGTCTGATAACACAATGTTATACAAATCCTATGTCACATACAAAGAGGAGATAATCCAAACACCAACTGTCTGATAACAAAATGTTATACAAATCCTACATCACATACAATCCAAATATATAATAATGAAGTGTTATACAAATCCTATGTCACATACAAAGTGGAGGTAATCCAAACACCAACTGTCTGATAACAAAATGTTAAACAAATCCTATGTCACATACAAAGAGGAGATAATCCAAACACCAACTGTCTGATAACAAAATGTTATACAAATCCTATGTCACATACAAAGAGGAGATGATCCAAACATCAACTGTCTGATAACAAAATGTTATACAAATCCTATGTCACATACAAAGTGGAGATAATCCAAACATCAACTGTCTGATAACAAAATCCTACATCACATACAATCCAAATATATAATAATGAAGTGTTATACAAATCCTATGTCACATACAAAGTGGAGGTAATCCAAACACCAACTGTCTGATAACAAAATGTTAAACAAATCCTATGTCACATACAAAGAGGAGATAATCCAAACACCAACTGTCTGATAACAAAATGTTATACAAATCCTATGTCACATACAAAGAGGAGATAATCCAAACACCAACTGTCTGATAACAAAATGTTATACAAATCCTATGTCACATACAAAGAGGAGATAATCCAAACATCAACTGTCTGATAACAAAATGTTATACAAATCCTATGTCACATACAAAGAGGAGATAATCCAAACACCAACTGTCTGATAACAAAATGTTATACAAATCCTACATCACATACAATCCAAATATATAATAATGAAATGTTATGCAAATCCTATGTCACATACAAAGAGGAGATAATCCAAACACCAACTGTCTGATAACACAATGTTATACAAATCTTATGTCACATACAAAGAGGAGATAATCCAAACATCAACTGTCTGATAACAAAATGTTATACAAATCCTACATCACATACAAAGAGGAGATAATCCAAACATCAACTGTCTGATAACAAAATGTTATACAAATCCTATGTCACATACAAAGAGGAGATAATCCAAACACCAACTGTCTGATAACAAAATGTTATACAAATCCTGCATCACATACAATCCAAATATATAATAATGAAGTGTTATACAAATCCTATGTCACATACAAAGAGGAGATAATCCAAACACCAACAGTCTGATAACAAAATGTTATACAAATCCTATGTCACATACAAAGAGGAGATAATCCAAACACCAACTGTCTGATAACAAAATGTTATACAAATCCTATGTCACATACAAAGAGGAGATAATCCAAACATCAACTGTCTGATAACAAAATGTTATACAAATCCTATGTCACATACAAAGTGGAGATAATCCAAACACCAACTGTCTGATAACAAAATCCTACATCACATACAATCCAAATATATAATAATGAAATGCTATACAAATCCTATGTCACATACAAAGAGGAGATAATCCAAACACCAACTGTCTGATAACAAAATCCTACATCACATACAATCCAAATATATAATAATAAAGTGTTATACAAATCCTATGTCACATACAAAGAGGAGATAATCCAAACACCAACTGTCTGATAACAAAATCCTACATCACATACAATCCAAATATATAATAATAAAGTGTTATACAAATCCTATGTCACATACAAAGAGGAGATAATCCAAACATCAACTGTCTGATAACAAAATGTTATACAAATCCTATGTCACATACAAAGAGGAGATAATCCAAACATCAACAGTCTGATAACAAAATCCTACATCACATACAATCCAAATATATAATAATAAAGTGTTATACAAATCCTATGTCACATACAAAGAGGAGATAATCCAAACACCAACTGTCTGATAACAAAATGTTATACAAATCCTACATCACATACAATCCAAATATATAATAATAAAGTGTTATACAAATCCTATGTCACATACAAAGAGGAGATAATCCAAACACCAACTGTCTGATAACAAAATGTTATACAAATCCTACATCACATACAATCCAAATATATAATAATAAAGTGTTATACAAATCCTATGTCACATACAAAGAGGAGATAATCCAAACACCAACTGTCTGATAACAAAATGTTATACAAATCCTACATCACATACAAAGAGGAGATAATCCAAACACCAACTGTCTGATAACAAAATCCTACATCACATACAATACAAATATATAATAATGAAGTGTTATACAAATCCTACATCACATACAAAGAGGAGATAATCCAAACACCAACTGTCTGATAACAAAATCCTACATCACATACAATACAAATATATAATAATGAAGTGTTATACAAATCCTATGTCACATACTAAGAGGAGATAATCCAAACACCAACTGTCTGATAACAAAATGTTATACAAATCCTATGTCACATACAAAGAGGAGATAATCCAAACACCAACTGTCTGATAACAAAATGTTATACAAATCCTATGTCACATACAAAGAGGAGATAATCCAAACACCAACTGTCTGATAACAAAATCCTACATCACATACAATCCAAATATATAATAATGAAGTGTTATACAAATCCTATGTCACATACAAAGAGGAGATAATCCAAACACCAACTGTCTGATAACAAAATGTTATACAAAGCCTACATCACATACAATCCAAATATATAATAATAAAGTGTTATACAAATCCTATGTCACATACAAAGAGGAGATAATCCAAACATCAACTGTCTGATAACAAAATGTTATACAAATCCTACATCACATACAAAGGTGAGATAATCCAAACATCAACTGTCTGATAACAAAATGTTATACAAATCCTACATCACATACAAAGAGGAGATAATCCAAACACCAACTGTCTGATAACAAAATGTTATACAAAGCCTACATCACATACAATCCAAATATATAATAATAAAGTGTTATACAAATCCTATGTCACATACAAAGAGGAGATAATCCAAACACCAACTGTCTGATAACAAAATGTTATACAAATCCTACATCACATACAAAGGTGAGATAATCCAAACATCAACTGTCTGATAACAAAATGTTATACAAATCCTACATCACATACAAAGGGGAGATAATCCAAACATCAACTGTCTGATAACAAAATGTTATACAAATCTTATGTCACATACAAAGAGGAGATAATCCAAACATCAACAGTCTGATAACAAAATGTTATACAAATCCTACATCACATACAATCCAAATATATAATAATGAAATGTTATACAAATCCTATGTCACATACAAAGAGGAGATAATCCAAACACCAACTGTCTGATAACAAAATCCTACATCACATACAATACAAATATATAATAATGAAGTGTTATACAAATCCTACATCACATACAAAGAGGAGATAATCCAAACACCAACTGTCTGATAACAAAATCCTACATCACATACAATCCAAATATATAATAATGAAGTGTTATGCAAATCCTATGTCACATACTAAGAGTAGATAATCGAAACATCAACTGTCTGATAACAAAATGTTATACAAATCCTATGTCACATACAAAGAGGAGATAATCCAAACACCAGCTGTCTGATAATAAAATGTTATACAAAGCCTACATCACATACAATCCAAATATATAATAATAAAGTGTTATACAAATCCTATGTCACATACAAAGAGGAGATAATCCAAACATCAACTGTCTGATAACAAAATGTTATACAAATCCTACATCACATACAAAGGTGAGATAATCCAAACATCAACTGTCTGATAACAAAATGTTATACAAATCCTACATCACATACAAAGAGGAGATAATCCAAACACCAACTGTCTGATAACAAAATGTTATACAAAGCCTACATCACATACAATCCAAATATATAATAATAAAGTGTTATACAAATCCTATGTCACATACAAAGAGGAGATAATCCAAACACCAACTGTCTGATAACAAAATGTTATACAAATCCTACATCACATACAAAGGTGAGATAATCCAAACATCAACTGTCTGATAACAAAATGTTATACAAATCCTACATCACATACAAAGGGGAGATAATCCAAACATCAACTGTCTGATAACAAAATGTTATACAAATCTTATGTCACATACAAAGAGGAGATAATCCAAACATCAACAGTCTGATAACAAAATGTTATACAAATCCTACATCACATACAATCCAAATATATAATAATGAAATGTTATACAAATCCTATGTCACATACAAAGAGGAGATAATCCAAACACCAACTGTCTGATAACAAAATGTTATACAAATCCTACATCACATACAAAGGGGAGATAATCCAAACACCAACTGTCTGATAACAAAATCCTACATCACATACAATCCAAATATATAATAATGAAGTGTTATGCAAATCCTATGTCACATACTAAGAGTAGATAATCGAAACATCAACTGTCTGATAACAAAATGTTATACAAATCCTATGTCACATACAAAGGGGAGATAATCCAAACACCAACTGTCTGATAACAAAATGTTATACAAATCCTACATCACATACAATCCAAATATATAATAATGAAGTGTTATACAAATCCTATGGCACATACAAAGAGGAGATAATCCAAACACCAACTGTCTGATAACAAAATGTTATACAAATCCTACATCACATACAAAGGGGAGATAATCCAAACACCAACTGTCTGATAACAAAATGTTATACAAATCCTACATCACATACAATCCAAATATATAATAATGAAGTGTTATACAAATCCTATGGCACATACAAAGAGGAGATAATCCAAACACCAACTGTCTGATAACAAAATCCTACATCACATACAATCCAAATATATAATAATGAAGTGTTATACAAATCCTATGTCACATACAAAGAGGAGATAATCCAAACACCAACTGTCTGATAACAAAATGTTATACAAATCCTATGTCACATATAAAGAGGAGATAATCCAAACATCAACTGTCTGATAACAAAATGTTATACAAATCCTACATCACATACAATCCAAATATATAATAATGAAGTGTTATACAAATCCTATGGCACATACAAAGAGGAGATAATCCAAACATCAACTGTCTGATAACAAAATGTTATACAAATCCTACATCACATACAATCCAAATATATAATAATAAAGTGTTATACAAATCCTATGTCACATACAAAGAGGAGATAATCCAAACACCAACTGTCTGATAACAAAATGTTATACAAATCCTATGTCACATACAAAGAGGAGATAATCCAAACACCAACTGTCTGATAACAAAATCCTACATCACATACAATCCAAATATATAATAATGAAGTGTTATACAAATCCTATGTCACATACAAAGAGGAGATAATCCAAACACCAACTGTCTGATAACAAAATGTTATACAAATCCTATGTCACATACAAAGAGGAGATAATCCAAACACCAACTGTCTGATAACAAAATGTTATACAAATCCTATGTCACATACAAAGAGGAGATAATCCAAACACCAACTGTATGATAACAAAATGTTATACAAATCCTGCATCACATACAATCCAAATATATAATAATGAAGTGTTATACAAATCCTATGTCACATACAAAGAGGAGATAATCCAAACACCAACTGTATGATAACAAAATGTTATACAAATCCTACATCACATACAATACAAATATATAATAATGAAGTGTTATACAAATCCTATGTCACATACAAAGAGGAGATAATCCAAACACCAACTGTCTGATAACAAAATGTTATACAAATCCTATGTCACATACAAAGAGGAGATAATCCAAACACCAACTGTCTGATAACAAAATGTTATACAAATCCTACATCACATACAATACAAATATATAATAATGAAGTGTTATACAAATCCTATGACACATTACAACTCATCACTGAAGGATATAAAGACAAAATGAAATGATAATTAAATCCATCATAACATCTGGAGTCCAGATTCTGGACCGTTTGATTTAATGCTAAGTATAGTTGAATCATAGTTACCATAAAATAAATTATACATAGAATTGGTATATTAAATATAGTCAGTTGAATCACATTACATACAGTTATACATAGAATTAGTAGAATTATATATTGTTGTGTGCACGTGGAATGGTGTGTTACTCTGTGTAATGGTGGTTATGTTTACATGGATTTATTTATCACAAACTAACATGTCATTAAAAGACAGCATGTTACTTTCAGAAGCAATAACAAGACCTGTGCAGAAAGAACAATCCATGTTCGGGGCTGTCGGCGGGGTAGATTCTACTACAGGACCGAGTAAAGAATCGGGACAAGGAGGTCCTTCAGATGACGAAATTATGGCTTTAGTTTTAAAAGAGTGCCGCCAAGGAGACTATCAGATGATTGTCGTACCAATTGATATTTGGGACTTTGGGGGTCAGAAGATTTATTATCTTACCCACCAACTTTTCATTTCCAGTAGAGGAACCTTTGTCGTTACTTTCAATGGAAGTAAAGACATAACAGAATATATGCCAGATATGGGGTTTCTACCAGGATTAAAAGGACGGACCACCACCGCAGGTAAAAATAAAAAAACTTGTGTCACTCATAGATTGTAATGTCAATTGTATCTGTCATTGATTATTATGCACATTATTGACAAGACTGTCAGTAATAGTTTGGACTGTCACACATATCTGAGAAAATACTGATAAGACTGTCAGTAATATTATCACACATCAGGGAAAATACTGATAACACTGTCAGTAATAGTTTGGACTGTCACACATATCTGAGAAAATACTGGTAAAGCTGTCAGTAATAGTTGGGCAGGGGCCGCACCGGGCTTTGCCAATGTCGCCAATTGCGATTTTTTTTCATTTGGGGACAAAATATTGCGTCTGGCGATTATTTTTTGGCGCAAAGGTTTTATAGTGTTAAACGATGCATGCACATTTTAAATTTATCGGTAATCGGCGATTGCATCATTAAAGATCCTTTGTCTGCTTCAATGGTGATAAATACACGTGTATTGTGTAGTATCCAGTGACAAGTGTGTTATTTGGAGTTATTCAATGGAAATCGGCAATAAATGAACAGATGAATCAACAAAGTTGTCTGATGAAAAGCAGCTTTACCTGTATCACATCTGAGTAGACGTGTAATAAAACAAATGATGCTGTTAATTAATTTATACAAATAACAAAACAAACATATTTTTGTAGTGATATTTTTTTTATAATGTAATTAATAAAATACAGATATGAAAACTGACGTCGTTGTTGAGTGATTTCCGAACTGGATGTCCGTCTTAATTTCGTAATTAGAAAACTCTTACACATGCGTAGTTATATTTTCAGTATTTCCGGTTTTATGTTCATTCACGGGAATAGATGTTTCTAATAAATTACTTTAACATTTTGGCTTTCACTCACATATCTTTTCATGATTAAAATACAATTAGTGTACGGGCTGCTCGAGACCAAACTTTTGAAAAGTTTAATTAAGAGTCCGGCAAACTTGGATTTCGTCAGACGTTACAGAATATGTCACACATAATGTTAAACAATTTCGCAATGTCATATAGTGATCTAGTGATTTCTAATATGGCGACACTTTTACAAAACTGGTGACGGAAAATTGCAGTTGGTGATTTTTTTGGCACCAGCTTTTTAGAAGCCAGAGCAGCCCCTGGTTGGGACTGTCACACAATTCTTGAAAACAAAGATTAGACTGTCAGTAATACTGTCACACATATCTGGTAAAATACACTAAATTCATTAGGCCGTTTTTATTTAATTTGTTGTTTTACGGACATCAGCCCCAAAAAATTAGGGTAGGAGGAGGGGAAAAAAATTAATTTAAATTCCAGCTGTTCAGATTTTTTTTCAAATTGGAAGTAAATTGGGTAGGAGGCAAAATAAAAAAAAAACTTTTGCATATACCATATTTGGTCTTCACAGACAAGTATTTTTATCATATATACACCTGATTCAGAATCTTTCCAGGATTTACATATTTTTACATGTGATAAAACAATTATCATATTGAAGAACATATCTTCAGACCAGGAAACTCACCCATTGAAGAAAAAGGAAACATGACCATGTAAAATATGTTAATATTTGTTTGGTTGGTCATTTATCTAACCATATTTATATAAATCTTTACAGGTTACAGATTTTTATGTGTTGATCTGCCTTTTAAATATATCACCACATCTATATATCACTTCAATGACAATAGTACTCTGACAACAAGGTCTGGACTAAACTATTAACACTGAAAAGCAACTTAAATAGACTAGCTGTTATTCTTAGACATATCTGTCTTTCTGAAAGGGACAGCACAGCCCAATGAAAATTTTGTATAAAGTTTTATTTGTTTCATTAAAAATTGTAAAAACAGAAGATTTACTGCTTTTGTTTTTGTCCAACTTTTAAAGCACTTCTGGTGGCTGGGAGCTTTCCGTCATTAATGCAGGTCTAACAAATTGGTCTCACAATTCCATTTTTTGATCTGAGTTCTCCGACAATATCTGTTTACATTGAAATGGTTTCAAATATATGGTGGAATATCAGCAAATGAATTGTGTTATCAAACTCCCAAGATTCAAAACAGGAATGAAAGCCTTGTTTAAACTTGTCAGAATGACCTGTCAGATGTTTACCATTTTAAATTTGGTACCAAAGCTTCCATGAACGTGGATTGGGGTGGTGTCAGGTTTGACAGTCCCATTGGTTACATTTGTAGCTGTCTTCTTATTTCGTCAATCGCCACTTAAAAGTTTTCTAAATGAGTGTTTATGACCTCTCCTACAGTGTCATTTGGATAACATTTAATAAATTTTTTATCCGACATAAAAGTATTGTTTGTTACAGTTACTTCCAACTGTAAAAAGACAGGTTCCCGGATTTTCCATGCTATTTTAAGTATCTGGTTCCCGATAGTCTGTGTTCCTACAAAAAGGTTACCTTCCGATCGGTATTCAGACTGATTTCCTGTTACTGGTTTACAGTCAAATATTTGTTTATGGGCAACCAGCAGATAAATGTAAACAATAAAATTACCATTAATTTTTTTCTGGGGAGAATCATAAAAAAAGCAGTCGGCAGAAATAATTTACATATGAAAAAACATATTTATTTTGTTTAACAATCTTAAAATTTTGGGTCGGCGGATCCATAAACCAACAAAATAAATAATACATATATGATAATAATATAGAACAAGAACAAGAACAATTTATTAATGCAGAAAACCCATATTGGGTATACAATTGTTACAGTTGACTAGAAACACAAAGAGAAAATAAAACACAAATTTTAACACAATACATTTTACAACTACCACTGACAGAAGGAGACTGATTAAGGAGAGATAACTCTTGCATAACCGGTATAAAAAAGAAAACATTAACAAGTACAAAGATGAAAGAACAAAATAAATTGTAATTAAGTAACATTATTTCTGATACTTAAGCATGTGGAAATATGCTTTGTTAGTTTTTTAATAACATCTAAATCTTCATTTATTAGAAGCCATATAAATTTATTTTCATCACATAATTTTAAGAAATTAGAGTTATTAATATTCTTAAAAAAATCATCTCTGATGGTGTTATATCTAGGACAAGAAGTTAGAAAGTGGAGCTCATCTTCAATAGCAGATTTATTACATTGCTTGCAAAGTCTTTCCTCAAGTAATGTTTTAGGAATAGTGTATCTTCCTCTCTCAATTTCTAATTTATGGGCACTTATACGAAAACGGGTTAAAGTATTACGATCATTAAAATCATTTAAATCCAAATATTTCTCCCGTTTGAACTCAAACTTAAATTTGCAATATGTGCGTAGTTTATTCTCATTTCTGTTCGTAACAGGATTAATTTTGATTTTATTAATTTCGGTCTTCCAAATTTGAACATATTTACTTTTTAATAGTTGTTTTATTTTATTAATATCTCTATTTCCACATGTCACAGGATTGTTAAAAACTTTGAGCATATTTAGCTCTTTCAATATACTATATATGCAACTAACCCAACAATTCTGATTGTTTTGTAACATATACAGGTTTTCGCATAATGCCTCTTGTAGTAATTTACTTTGAGACTTATTCAAATATAACCAATATTTTACCATACTTAAAATAACATCAATATATAATGGGTATCTACCAAGTTCCCCAGTCACTGCTAAGTTGGAGGTTTTGTTCCCAACTCCAAGAACATGCTTACAAAATTTTACATTTAATTTTTCGATTTTATTATTTTTATACATGTTAAATATAAAGTTTTCCCCACAGTTCAGATTCCTTTTATTGTAGCTACATGAAGTATATGATTTAATCAATAAACGAGACAATATATGTAGACATTCATCACATGGCACTAGAGGTGACAATGTGTTTAACACTAATAACTATATTTACAGTGAAATACACCCCAAACAGTAGGACATCTTATACTTATAAATAAATTTTTTTAAATTTATTTTAGATTTCCTCCTACATTGGGTTAACTCAATTTTAACATTCTGTGAGAAGACAACGACACCCAGTGGCAAGAAATATCCCCAGATTTTATTTGTCGCAACCCACAAAGACAAAACGGTAAGGAACATATTTTATCAGGTGAATATTCTCAACATATGAATGTCTTCTACAGGCATACCTGTATATTGGGTTAAATATTAAATAACTATGCCACACATCTATAAATGTGATATTATGTCAGAAACCGGAGGTTCAGGATACATACACTGAATCCTTCAGGAGGTTCATGATGCACACTGAATCCTTAAGTAGGATCTGGATGCATACACTGAATCCTTAAGGAGATTCAGGATACATATACTGAATCCTTAAGAATGTTCAGGATACGCACACTGAATCCTTAAGGATGTTCAGGATACATATACTGAACATTTAAGGAGGTTCAGGATACATACATTGAATCCTTAAGGAGGTTCAGGATACATACACTGAATCCTTAAGCATGTTCAGGATACATACACTGAATCCTTAAGCATGTTCAGGATACATACACTGAATCCTTAAGGATATTCAGGATACATACACCTAATCCTTAAGAAGGTCCAGGATATGCACACGGAATCCTAAAAGAGGCTCAGGATACATACACCTAATCCTTAAGTAGGTTCAGGATACATACACCTAATCCTTAAGGAGGTTCAGGATACATGCACTGAATCCTTAGGAGGTTCATGATACATATACTGGACCCTTAACTGGCTTAAGGAGGTTCATGATACATACATTGAATCCTTAAGCAGGTTCAGGATACATACACTGAATCCTAAAGGAGGTTCAGGATACATACACTGAATCCTTAAGGAGGTTCATGATACATACATTGAATCCTTAAGCAGGTTCAGGATACATACACTGAATCCTTAAGGAGGTTCAGGATACATACACTGAATCCTTAAGGAGGTTCATGATACATACATTGAATCCTTAAGCAGGTTCAGGATACATACACTGAATCCTTAAGGAGGTTCAGGATACATAGACTAATCCTTAAGGAGGTTCAGGATACATAGACTAATCCTTAAGGATATTCAGGATACACACACTGAATCCTTAAGGAGGCTCAGGATACATACCCTGAATCCTTAAGGAGACTGGATATGTACACTGAATCCTTATGACAGTTCAGGATACATGCACTGAATCCTTAAGGAGGTTCAGGATACATACACTGAATCCTTAAGGAGGCTCAGGATACACACACTGAATCCTTAAGGAGGCTCAGGATACATACCCTGAATCCTTAAGGAGACTGGATATGTACACTGAATCCTTATGACAGTTCAGGATACATGCACTGAATCCTTAAGGAGGCTCAGGATACATACACTGAATCCTTAAGGAGACTGGATATGTACACTGAATCCTTATGACAGTTCAGGATACATGCACTGAATCCTTAAGGAGGTTCAGGATACATACACTGAATCCTTAAGGAGGTTCAGGATACATACACTGAATCCTGAAGGAGGTTCAGGATACATACACTGAATCCTGAAGGAGGTTCAGGATACATACACTGAATCCTTAAGGAGGTTCAGGATACATACACCTAATCCTTAAGGAGACTCTGGATACATACACTGAATCCTTAAGGAGGTTCAGAATACATACACTGAATCCTTAAGGATATTCATGATACATACATTGAATCCTTAAGGATGTTCAGGATACATACATTGAATCCTTAAGGAGATTCAGAATACATACACTGAATCCTTAAGGATATTCATGATACATACATTGAATTCTTAAGGAGGTTCAGGAAACATACACTGAATCCTTAAGGAAGTTTAGGGTACATACAGACTTGCCTACCCTTACAATTTTGGTGTAAGGCTCCCGAATTTTTAAGGCCATATTACGCCATTACGATTTTTACAATATTCCTTAAAAATTTTTAAAAATCTGGATTTTTTCATTTCTGTTTCGTCAATTTTTGTTGTTGACTGTTATGCCAAACTGTATTGGTGTACATATATGTTAACTTTCCTGTCGCCGTTGTGTTCTTTGAAATTTTGTGTTTAAATTGAAGCTTAAGGGATAGGTTTAAATTATACAGCTTAAGAGCAGAAGTCAACACATTGAATTTGATGTGTCCATTAGGCTAGTATTTGTTTAAAATTAATGACAACAAAATTATGCAGTTTCTACAATATAGATTTTTTGGAGAGTGTCTTACTATTTTTGCCTGAAATGGGTAGGCAAGTCTGGTACATATACTGAATCCTTAAGGAGATTCTGGATACATACACTGAATCCTTAAAGACTTGCATTGAATCCCTAAGCAGGTTCAGGATACAAACACCTAATCCTTAAGGAGGTTCAGGATACATACACTGAATCCTTAAAGACTTGCATTGAATCCCTAAGCAGGTTCAGGATACAAACACCGAATCCTTAAGGAGGTTCAGGATTCATACACTGAATCCTGAAGGAGGTTCAGGATACATACAAGTAATTATAATTAAGAATAAACAGTGGGATTAAGTACCAAAATTTCAAAGTTTCTGATTAGAGGAGAAAAAACTTTATTTTGAAACATTAATAACTTGATATGATAATCTAAATATTATTCTTTCATTTATGTTTTTTTTCTTGGGGTGGGGGATTAAAAAGTAAATACATAGATTTATATCAATTGTACTGTTAATGTGATATCTGTTCCAAAGAGTTTTGGAAACAATGTCATGTGGTGTCCCACATCCCTTGAATCGCTCTTATCAACGGTTTAGTTAATGAAAATTATTTTCTTAAATCCCTTGAATCGCTCTTATCAGCGGTTTAGTTAATGAAAATTATTTTCTTACATCCCTTGAATCGCTCTTATCAACGGTTTAGTTAATGAAAATTATTTTCTTACATCCCTTGAATCGCTCTTATCAGCGGTTCAGTTAATGAAAATTATTTTCTTACATCCCTTGAATCGCTCTTATCAGCGGTTCAGTTAATGAAAATTATTTTCTTACATCCCTTGAATCGCTCATATCAACGGTTTAGTTAATGAAAATTATTTTCTTACATCCCTTGAATCGCTCTTATCAGCGGTTTAGTTAATGAAAATTATTTTCTTACATCCCTTGAATCGCTCTTATCAGCGGTTTAGTTAATGAAAATTATTTTCTTACATCCCTTGAATCGCTCTTATCAACGGTTTAGTTAATGAAAATAATTTTCTTACATCCCTTGAATCGCTCTTATCAGCGGTTTAGTTAATGAAAATTATTTTCTTACATCACTTGAATCGCTCTTATCAGCGGTTTAGTTAATGAAAATTATTTTCTTACATCCCTTGAATCGCTCTTATCAACGGTTTAGTTAATGAAAATTATTTTCTTACATCCCTTGAATCGCTCTTATCAGCGGTTTAGTTAATGAAAATTATTTTCTTACATCCCTTGAATCGCTCTTATCAGCGGTTTAGTTAATGAAAATTATTTTCTTACATCCCTTGAATCGCTCTTATCAGCGGTTTAGTTAATGAAAATTATTTTCTTACATCCCTTGAATCGCTCTTATCAACGGTTTAGTTAATGAAAATTATTTTCTTACATCCCTTGAATCGCTCTTATCAACGGTTTAGTTAATGAAAATTATTTTCTTACATCCCTTGAATCGCTCTTATCAGCGGTTTAGTTAATGAAAATTATTTTTGTACAACCAGTGCCTGTTAAATTGTGTACTCATAACTGTCTGTAAAGGTGGAAACATTTCTATGTCTTCTTTCAGACTAATGTTGACCAGCAAAGAAATACTATCAGAGACAAATTGAAAATGTTGTTCAGAAGTCATGCTGGTAAAGACCACCTCTTGATTGATCAGCTGTTTTTCCTCAATGCAAAAGATAAAAATGACAAAGATCTTGCTGCACTCCGTGACACTTTGATACTTGTTGCCTTTGAGCATCCATCCTGGGGTGAACCAATGCCCACTAAATTTGTTCCACTAGAACTACAGCTAGCAAAACAAGCTTCAGATGGAAAAAAGATTTTATCTATTACAGAAGTCAAAGCATTAAACACCAAGAATGTGGGAATGTCACTCCAGCCAAAAGAACTGGATACATTTTTGAAAGTTCAGCACGCGTTAGGAAAACTTATCTATTTTGATGAAGATAATCTGAGAGAATTTGTTGTGACAGATCCTGCATATCTGGTTGATGTCCTTCGTTCCATAGTAACCGAAAAGTTATTTTGGCCTAAAAATAAAACCATACGAGAAACATATAAAAACTTAAGCATGACAGGCATTATTGAGAAATCAGCCATTCTTCACCTATGGCAGCAAACTGATTTTATTCATATATTTCCGTTCAGGAAATTTATTATTAAAATGCTTGTCCGTTTGGACATTATGTTAGAACCAAAGACACAGTCTGACAGTAGTTACTTCATAGTGCCATCTATGATTACAGACCGGCCATTTAAAGATAAATTCCAGAAAGAAAAATGCGTTTACCTGGCATATCAATTTACAGAACAGATAATACCACCTGCTTTACTGTATCGTTTTCTTGGATCATTTATTATACTGAGGAATTTAAATCCAGATATTAACAAATTACAACTGTTTACAGATAGTGCTGTTGTCACCATTGACAGTAAACACCAAGTTCAAGCCTACGTTGTTGGAAATAGAATCATACTGGCATTAATGCACGAACAGAGCAAATCAGACATCAAACCCTCCATTGCTTCAACAGTACAGGAGTGTCTCACCAGGAGTATCATAGGAACAACAGACTTCTACTGTGCTATTGCAAACACTGCACACCAAAAGAGCATGAAATTCCCCTTCATCATCGAATTAGGTGTGCCATGTAAAGACGGCCTTTGTTTTGTAGAACATAATCAAATAACAATAGAAAAAGGTCAACAGTGGATATGTAGACAGCATAGAATACAACATAACATGTCCCACATGTTGTTATGGTTCTCTGATAAAGTAAGTATTTAAGGAATTGTATTGTAAAATCAATCTTTTATCAGCCTGTTAATAAATGGTATAAAATAAATAAACTTTTGATACGATGAAGAATATTTTTTCGCGAGCACAGCTGGCAGCAGTGAGCTCTAAAGTATTCTGTGTTGTTTGTTCAAAATCTGCTTCAAGGTATTATTTAGTTTCGTCCGTATCAGCATATGTAACAAAGTGAATTTTAAGAAAAATCTTTCTTAATAAATAATTTGAAGTCATTATTGAATAAATAAGGAAAATAATAATGATAAACATTTTTAGCGTATTCAAGAAGATTCAAATAAATATATGTAGTATTGGTAATAACATTTTAAATTTATAAAATCTTAATACTCATCGATTTTTACACTACAGATCATGTGGATTCTCCGCTTCCCATGTGTCCAGTGTGGGCTGCCCACTCTGTGCTTACGTCTAATGCCCACAGTGAGCCAAGTTCCCACTCCATGCCAGGGTCTACATGGTGGGCACAATATCCCCTTTGTCCAATTGGATAAGAGTTGTGGATTAAGGCGTTTCTAAAATTGTCAATCCATACAGTTTAATGTATAAAATCCACTTATGTTTATAGGTTGGTAAACATGGACATGACATATAGCAATAGTGCTAGCAAACTTTGTCGCAGACAAGTGGGGACACCAATGCCCACGTTAATGGTGGGTGCATGAGAAGCAGAGAATCCACTGGATCTGTAGTGTATATTGCAGTTTAAAATATGCATGATTTTAATTTTAGGAGGCGATTCAAGATGAGGAATGTGCCAAAGGATGTACAGGTAGGTTTCAAAATTTATTTTATGCGAGTGATCAACTGTGATAAGTGGCCTGTACTATGAAAAATGACGCTGATCTTTAACTGAAATAGTATTTTTAATGGAGAAAGCACATGTAGTGAACTTAAAGTATGGTGATTATTTATGTAAATTTGCATATACAGTTAATTCCACTAAATTGCATACATGTATATGTTTATTTCACATTTCTCTAAACTGCATAGAACTTTAAAACACCAAACCATTTCCTATGCTCTCCCTATTAAAATTTTTGTTAATTGCATGAACACTGACTAACAATATGAGGATATTAAAAAGTCCTGTTTATTGCATAAAATTATCAAAAAATGGACTTATTACTTGTTGAAAACTGGCATTTTCCTAATGAGGTAATAACATTTTCTTGCACCTAGAAATATCAACAGGTGATCAGTGCATGTTTGTCAATCTTTTGATGTATTATAATTGTTGTTACATGAATTAAGGTATTAGAAAAAAGTCACCTGAAATGTTTTATGTATTCAACACAGCTTTTAATTGGACTGTTCTGGCTTAAGTAAGACGAAATAAATTTTCTACCAAATTATAACTTTATTTTCCACTGTGAACACAACCTCCGGAGAGGGTAAAAAACTGAAAGAAAACAAAATAACAAATTACAATGGTGATCCACAATTTTACAATATATCGTGGACAAATACAGTTTTAAACACAATATCATATTAATCATAATGAAAATGCACGAAGGCTATGAATGGTAAGTATTCAGGTAAGTAACACCATATTCAAATGTGTAACAAGTCAAGACCATTTTACACCATCTAATTTATTAAAGTAAGAAAATGGTACGCAAGCAGTGAAAATTACCGTAAGAATTAAAATATACCAAATGACAATCTTAAGGTCTGAGAATAACATAACAGACATTAAATGATATTAAAAAACTTACAAAATTTTCGAATTAAGATGAAAAAATAGTCTTATCCAATTAGCATGTTTTATGACAAAAATAACAAGAAAACTGAAAATTCGATCATCAGTTTGTCTACAGTGAATTACATTACATTAAAAAAGGTTAATATCTAGGACAAACAACAAATCGTCAAAAATGACCCTTCTACATTGTAACATTAATAAAAAGGGAATTTAATATATATCGATAATAAATGTATTTAAGGTAAAGTATACATATAAACCTTGTTTACACCTGGTACAAAAAAATACAACACTACGAGTTATGAGTTCAATGACACAGAGGTCATATGATGAACTGAAATGAAAAATATGGAAATATAAAATACTTTAAACTTACGCTTTGGTGCCATAAAGCTGTAAAGATGTATTAAGTCAAAAAATGTTACAATATCATGTGACGGCGATGATGCCGGAAAATGTGGAAATCAAACTACTCAAAAAACAATGTCGGAAAAATACGAAAAAATATCCGGGATCCAGCACATGGACAAAATAAAAATTGTATATTTTATGTTAAAAAAATTGCCTTTTTGGTTAATTGTATAGTCCTGTTAATTGCATATTTTCTCTGACAAATTGGTTATGCAATTAAGAGGAATTCACTGTATTGCTGAATAATTATGAATAATGTCATATCTAACCTGGATGTATGACTATTGTGATTATTGATATGTCTTTACTGGATGGTGTCATCATTAAATATTGATATATACCTGGATGGATGTCACAATGATATCCTTGAGATTGGATAATTTGTCTGTTAAAAAATTATTTTACATTGAATATTTAACAAGTCCTTATAGTAGAAATATAAACAGCTTACAAAATAGAAGACCAGTAAATCACAGTCACTGTCGGTTAGGATTTACATATTTTGTATGAATTCTAGTTTTAATTACATTTACATTAAATTAGGTTATTTGTATTATAAAAACAGTTTGTATAAGTATGGCTATTTGTAATGGGGAACGGACAAAATCATCAAAATTTAAAATATCCCCTATTTGAAATTTAGCATAGGCGGACACAATCCCCCGGTAAAATTTACAAGACGGACAATATCCCCCTGTAAACATTTCATGGCCGGGGGATTTAGTCCTAAACTTTTTTATTTGTAATATAAGAAAAAAGTTTACTAGCATCATATGAACTTTTGTTTACCTTTATAGTTAAACATGTCCCACTAAATGTATATCATCCAATAGAATGTTGGTTATTGCATCCGTTAACATGATTCTGCTAATATAATCAAACTGTGTTCTTTGCTAGAAGAAAATGATAGATGTACTTGTATTAATGAATTATCTGAATCCTATATTAATGTCCATATCTGCACCCCAGTAATATTATTCTTACGAGATATGGCACACTTCATCACAATCTTGTTCTGCATTGTACCTCGTTATTATTTGTATTTTAGGTCTTGAAAAGTCGTGGTTGATACGTTGCCCAGAAGCTAAACATGTCAGGCGATTAGGCGCAATCTTGAATCATGAACAATCAAGAAGTCTGTTTCTTTTTCTTGGCCTTCCGATAGCAGAATGGGACAATTTTGAATCACAGTTCGGCAAACAACTAAAGGATATGCATTTTTATGCATTTTGGCACTGGAGAGAGTCTGCGAAAACTCCAACATTCAGACTTCTGTCAGAAACATTACAAAAAAATGAAATGAACTCGTGTATATTGTGCAAGGTATGATTTTGAATTTTAGAATTTTATGGATTATCATAAAATGGAATTATATTATATCTTTATTCAGCAACTACAAACAAACGTCCATTTGGGTGGTAGTAGTTCAACATGACAGAGTACAAACAAACACATATTCACTATCTTACACCAAAGAAAATTTCAAAAACAATATAAAAGATAAGGATATGTCATCGAGGCAGGCCCAAAATTATTCCAAAGAAAGGTCCCAGGACACAATGGTCTTATGATCTTATTCATAGGACAGATAACCATCTCAACACATTTTTTCTCCTAGGCTGAATTTTACTGCCGTTATAATCCGAAGTTATTTTTGTGATTTGTCGGGTTAACGGCAGAATTCAGTCCTATTGCTCGTAATGTAGCAAAGAACAAATTCTAACTTCTGTCTATTTATACAAAATTCAAATATAATATTAATCTTCTTTATGTTATTTAAGCTTTAGACATTGCAAAACTAACTGAAAACAATCTTTATTGAAGAATTTTCTTTTTTCGTCTTGGAAGATGCACGTGGAAAATGCTAATGTTGATCATTTTTCCGTATATGGATAATGTGACTTTATTTTGTTATAAACGTGCTAATTTGCATACTATAATAGCCATTATATATTAAGAATCCAGAAATTTACATATGTATTACCCAAGCTGCAACAGAAATTCCTCACAAATCATGGTTTCCGCTCAACTCCTTAGAAACTACTGCACCAAGTTTTACGAAACTTTGTATGTAGCAAGTATACCATATTTAGTTGTGCATATTGCCAGGAAATGTTTATCCTCAAAATTTTTTGGGAGTTATGGAGCTTTGACCTTGGATTTGTGCTGAAAATCCACATGTGGAATGGGGGGAGACATCGTTTTTGTATGCAAAAAAAGACCAACTTTGATTTTTAATGAGTTATGGTCCTTTTGAGAAAATTTTTAATCATATTCAATGATGGGTCTTTTTAATTATTATAAATGTTTCTTTTATGTGTGAACATCAGCTTCATTGGTGTGTCTTGTTAATTATTTTAAGCATTTGTTCTCTTTATGCGCATCATGTTCAATTATTGTTTTTTATTAAAAACATATGTTCTATTTATTCAGGTTGTTCGTGACATAGAGTTAGAAGGTTTGTACATTTATATATGTAATATATTTAAAAATTTTTTTAATTCTTTGACATGACATAAATATACATTAACACAATGAAATCACAACTAAACTCAAAAAGTCAGCATCCCAGGACATCTTGTAAACAGAAACTAGCACTAAACAGTATCCCAGGACATCTTGTAAACAGAAACAAGCACTAAACAGCATCCCAGGACATCTTGTAAACAGAAACAAGAACTAAACAGCATCCCAGGACATCTTGTAAACAGAAACAAGCACTAAACAGCATCCCAGGACATCTTGTAAACAGAAACAAGCACTAAACAGTATCCCAGGACATCTTGTAAACAGAAACAAGCACTAAACAGCATCCCAGGACATCTTGTAAACAGAAACAAGCACTAAACATTATCCCAGGACATCTTGTAAACAGAAACAAGCACTAAACAGTATCCCAGGACATCTTGTAAACAGAAACAAGCACTAATCAGTATCCCAGGACATCTTGTAAACAGAAACAAGCACTAAACATTATCCCAGGACATCTTGTAAACAGAAACAAGCACTAAACATTATCCCAGGACATCTTGTAAACAGAAACAAGCACTAAACAGTATCCAGGACATCTTGTAAACAGAAACAAGCACTAATCAGTATCCCAGGACATCTTGTAAACAGAAACAAGCACTAAACATTATCCCAGGACATCTTGTAAACAGAAACAAGCACTAAACAGTATCCCAGGACATCTTGTAAACAGAAACTAGCACTAAACATTATCCCAGGACATCTTGTAAACAGAAACAAGCACTAAACATTATCCCAGGACATCTTGTAAACAGAAACAAGCACTAAACAGTATCCAGGACATCTTGTAAACAGAAACAAGCACTAAACATTATCCCAGGACATCTTGTAAACAGAAACAAGCACTAAACAGTATCCCAGGACATCTTGTAAACAGAAACTAGCACTAAACAGTATCCAGGACATCTTGTAAACAGAAACAAGCACTAAACAGTATCCCAGGACATCTTGTAAACAGAAACTAGCACTAAACATTATCCCAGAACATCTTGTAAACAGAAACAAGAACTAATCAGTATCCCAGGACATCTTGTAAACAGAAACAAGCACTAAACAGTATCCCAGGACATCTTGTAAACAGAAACTAGCACTAAACAGTATCCCAGGACATTTTGTAAACAGAAACAAGCACTAAACAGTATCCCAGGACATCTTGTAAACAGAAACAAGCACTAAACAGTATCCCAGGACATTTTGTAAACAGAAACTAGCACTAAACAGTATCCCAGAGTATCTTGTAAACATAAACTAGCACTAAACATTATCCCAGAACATCTTGTAAACAGAAACTAGCACTAAACAGTATCCCAGGACATCTTGTCTTGTGAACAAAAATTACCACTTAACAGTCCGAAGATTGTTTCACGTATACTTAAATATCAAAGAAACAGTCAGTATTCCAGAATATTTTGTTCACACAAACTGAAATCACAACATTTAGTGACAATATTAAAATTACTTACAAAATGTGTATACGCTCATCTATGACCGACGCATTATGGTATTACAAATGTCCACTGGACTGTTCAGTAGTTTGTCCTCCACATATTGCACAGTATCTTCATAATGGCTTTTCCAAACTTTCTTACAATAACATACCATTGTTTATTTTTTGCTGTAGGATTATGGGACTTCATTAAAAGGGGGGGGGGGGGAGATTTTTTAGTTTAGTTTTCACACTGTAACTCAAAAAGGCTTTAAAATATTTAATTCATGTGACTTCCTTTTAGTTGTAAAATTATGATTTTTCCTGGATGCCATGAAAAAGCTGAAAAATTTCTGAAAGTGGCGTTACAAAACATTCAAACAAACAAACACAAACAGTATATCTAAACATCATGTTCATGTTAACATAAAGTACAACTGAAAAGTTTAAAACATTTTAAGTTGGAATATTTTCAGAATATCATGTTCACCTCAACTAAATTTAAATCACCATGTAAAGATTCCCCATGTGGTCATAATTAAAAGTTGTAATTAGGATATATTATTTTCTGTTTTCACAGAAACTTAAAAAAAAACTGTTTATTAATTGCTTATATATAACTTAAGTAATTTTGTTTGTGTGATAACAAAATCTATTGGCATATTGATTTTATTAGCTTCAAAATTTTGAAGAACAAAATCTGGTTCTATAATAGCTGTAATACGACAACCAAATATCAGTGATAGCTGATTACAATATTCTAATTTATGTTTGTTAGATTTCTCAGAGGACATGAGGGCATTTATACCAGATGATGCAACATTGGAGAACTTGTGTCATCATGTAGGGAATGCAACATTTCAACTTGGTATAGAATTAGGACTAACAGTAACTGAGCTTGAGAACATTGAACGAAAGAATAAGGATCTCATAGAACAAACCCGGAAAGTTCTCAAGAAATGGAAAGAAAGCTTAAATCCTGAGGAACATGAACATCCTGTTATAAAACTTGCTAAAGCACTGAAACGCGTGGGAAAATACAAACTAGTAGTAGATTATTTAAAGGACAATTTTGAGACGAGGCAACATCGGAAGACTTGTGTTGTAATATAGGGCGTGCAATGTTTCAACTTGGTACAGAATTAGGACTGTCTGTAACTGATCTTCAGAACACTTGACAAAATCATCAGGATCTCATGGAACACGCACAGGAAGTGCTGAGAAAATTGTAAGGAAGCTGAAATCGCGAAGAACTTAAAACATCATGTGATAAAACTGCAAAAGTAAAAAAATATGTTAGAATATACAGGCTGGTAGAATATATAAAGAAACATTTTAGAATGAAAATTCAATGAATCAAACATAAACCTTAATATCATTTTTCCAAATATCTATTGATATAATGAATGTGTTACAAACAGTATAATAGTATTGTACATACTAACATGCAGTTCTGCTATTTTTATATTAAAATACCTTAATATCATTTTCCCAAATATTTGTGTATTGGTCACAAACAAATCTATTAAAATACTTGCATAATCTGTCAATAATCTTTCGGTAGGATAGACATTGTTTTGCAGAATAAAATGCATCGATGACTACAAATAACAATGTCATATTCATATAAATGGCTAAACATTTCATGGCAGTTAATTACTTATACAATAGTTGCTTATATAGAGGGCATTGTCATGATATCTTGACTGCACAAGGGAGAGTGGTATTGCCTGAAACATTGATAATGCCCGAGCCAAAGGCAATACCACTCTCCCGAGTGCTGTCAAGTATCATGACAATGCCAGCTATATAAGCGACTATTATATTTATTTTATTGAAGAATTAAGAAATCATGTGTTTAAGACTGTATTATGTATGTGCAGCTGCTTGCTGTATGATTTGAATGTTTGGCCTCATTATATATCATTGTTTTGCATTTTTAGGCAATAGACAGTTAGTTTTCTAAACTTTATGACATTTGTTCCTCGTTTGGGTTGTACATGTGCATATATTTTTTTATAAATTAAAACAGTTTTATGTTGGTTGTTACTGGAGAGGGCATTACCACGACGTGATAACGCCCGTGATCACGGCGTGATAATGCCCTCACGTCAAATTACTGCAAATTAACTAATATCAGCTGACCTTGTTTTATCCAATTAAAACAAACATAATTTTACTGATATGAAATAAAGTACTTTTATTGAATTGGTGAGGGCTGATATACACTGCTTCAGATCATGACAGTACGTATACATGTTTACCTTGATTTTTCTTGTCATAAGTAGATGATTTCGTTATCTCCCATGCCATGATTAGTTTCACGTTGAAATAAAGTGAGGAAATTCGTAGATCTGTTAACTCCTCAGTAAAACTATGGTTACACTTTTCTACACATTAATTACTGCAATAAAAGATGTTTATGGATACAGAGGGAACAATTTACCATGGAGGTAATTGATCAATTTTACTAAGTTCCAAGTTGAGGTCTTGCAAAGCAGGAAGCAATTATGGAGGGATACACTAGCAGTCCTCTACAAGCGTGCTAGTGAGTTTTATCTTGATGCTATCTTTCGCGTCACAAATATTAAATGCAGTTCTCGCCAACAATTGTCTAAGATTTTTCCAGTTAATCCGTTTGTACAGGTTATACATAATCTCTATGAAATAAAATCGACCGAACTGTTTGAGCATTAAAAATTAGATGAATTGATTGTTTTCTGGTGTTTAATGCAAATTTCAGCAATTTTTCAGTTATATAATGGCATCCAGTTTTTATTGGATGAAGATGGTGCAAATGGAGTGTTGACGGACCACGTGATCATCAGTAGATGGCAATCCTTGGTAATTAAGATTGGAGTCGAGCACACCTTGCTAGCAGTGAGACTCAAGCTACCTAGATTAATACTGTGTTGGTCATAAGTGACACAACGGTTAAGACTAGTAAAACCGGATATCACCATTCCTACAGAACACCTGATATCACACTGTTAGCTCATAAGTATCTCGATGGGTGAGACTAGGAAAGCAGGATATCCTCACTCCTCCGTAACACCTGCTATCACCCTGTATTGATCATAAGTAACATGAAGGGTGAGAGTAGAGAAGCAGGATATCACAACTCCGGGACACGATATTACACTATGAAGGTCATACATAACACGATGTGTAAGACTACAGAAGCAGGATATCCTCAAACTTCCCTGACACCTGACATAACACTGTTGGTCATAAGTAACATGACGGGTAAACAAGAGAAGCAGGATATCCTCGAACTTCCCTGACACCTGACATAACACTGTTGGTCATAAGTAACATGAAGGGGAAACTAGAGAAGCAGGATATCCTCAAACTTCCCTGACACCTGACATAACACTGTTGGTCATAAGTAACATGACGGGTAAACTAGAGAAGCAGGATATCCTCAAACTTCCCTGACACCTGACATAACACTGTTGGTCATAAGTAACATGACGGGTAAACTAGAGAAGCAGGATATCATCAAACTTCCCTGACACCTGACATAACACTGTTGGTCATAAGTAACATGACGGGTAAACTAGAGAAGCAGGATATCCACAAACTTCCCTGACACCTGACATAACACTGTTGGTCATAAGTAACATGACGGGTAAACTAGAGAAGCAGGATATCCTCACTCTTCAGGAACACCTGACATCACTCTGTGTTGGTCATCAGTAAACACCATAGGAAAGACTTGAGAATCGGGATATGCTCAATCTTCCAGAACACCTGATATCACACTGTTTGCCATACGTAGCTCGACGTATGAGATTAGAGAATTGGGATATCCTCACTCTTATGGAACACCTGATATCACACTGTTGGTCATAATTTAACCGACCAGTGAGACTAGAAAAGCAGGATATCCTTACCTTTGCAGGAACACCTGTTATTGCACTGTTGGTCATAATTTACATGACCGTTGAGACTAGAAAAGCATGATATCCTCACCCTTCCGCAACACCTGATATCACACAGTTGGTAATACGATAGCTGAGACTAGAAATGCAAGATATCCTAACTGTTGCGGAATACCTGAAATCATACTGTTGGTTATAATTTACACGACCGGTGAGACAAGAGACGCAGGATATCCCCGCTCTTCCTGAACACCTAAACACGACGGGTAAGACTCGAGAAGCAGGATAAGCTCAATCTTCCGAAACATCCGATATCACACTGTGTTGGTCATAAGTAACTCGCCGGTAAGACTACAAGTAGGTTATCCTCACTTCAGGAACACCTATATGTCACACTGTTTTGAGCATGAGTAACACGATGGGAAAAAGAATAGAGAAGCAGGATTTCCCACACTCACGGAACACCTGATATCACACTGTGTTGGTCATAAGTCAAACGCCAGGTATGACTAGAAAAGTAGGTTATCCTAACTCTTCCGGAACACCTTTATATCGCACTGTTTTGAGCATAAGTAACACGATGGGAGAGAGAATAGAGAAGCAGGATTTCCTACTCTAATGGAACACCTGATATCACACTGTGTTGGTCATAAATAACAAGACGGGTAAGACTAGAGAAGCGGGATATGCCTAATCTTCGGAACACCTGATATCACACCGTTGGTCATAAGTAACACTACAGGTAAGACTAGATAAGCAGGATATCCTCACTATCCGGGAACACCTGATATCACTCTGTGTTAGTCCTGGTAAACACGACGGGTAAGACTAGAGAAGCGGGATATGCCTAATCTCCGGAACACCTGATATCACACCGTTGGTCATAAGTAACACTACATGTAAGACTAGATAAGCAGGATATCCTCACTATCCGGGAACACCTGATATCACTCTGTGCTAGTTCTAGTAAACACGACGGGTAAGACTAGAGAAGCAGGATATGCTCAATCTTCTGGAAAACCTGACATCACACTGTTGGTCATAAGTTACACGACGGGTAAGACTAGAAAAACATGATATCGCAACCTTTTCATGAACTACCGGTGAGACTAGAAAAGCAGGATATCGTCATCATTCCTGAACACATGATATCACACTGTTGGTCATAAGAAAGCCGAAAGGTAAGACTAGAGAAGCAGGATATCCTCATTCTTCCGGAACACCTAATATCGCCATGTTTTGGTCATAAGTAATACTACTGGAGAGACTAGAAAAGTAGTATATCACCACTCTTAGGTAACACCTGATATCGCACTGTTTTGGTCATAAGTAACACGAAGGGTAGGGCTAGAGAAGCAGGATATAAGCACTCTTCCTTAACACCTGATATCACACTGTTGGTAATGGGTAACATGAGGGGTGAGAATAAAAATGCTGGATATCCTCACTCTTCTGGGACACCTTATATCACACTGTGTTTGTCATAAGTAACACGACGGATACGAACAGAGATGCAAGATATCGCCACTTACGAAACACCTGATACCACATTCATAATTAACACGACGGGTAAGAATTGAGAAGCAGGATATCCTCACTCCCACTGTGTTGGTAATAAGTAACGCGACGGGTAAGACTAGTAGGATATCCCCACTCTTCCGGATATCACACTGTTGGTAATATGTAATACGGCGGGTAAGAATAAACGGGAAGTATATCACCACTCTTATGGAACACCTGATACCACGTTATATTAGTCATTAATAATACAACGGGTAAGATTAGGGTAGTATGATATCCTCACTCCTCCAGAACACCTGCTATCATTCTGTGTTGGTCATAAGTAACATGACAGGTAAGACTAGAGAAGCAGGATATTACCACTCTTCAGGAACACCTGATATCACCCTAAGTTTGTCATCAGTAACACAACTGGTGAGAATATAGAAGCAGGATATCCCCACACTTCCGGAACACCGAAGAACACACTGATGGCAATAATTAAGACGACGGGTAAGACTAGAGAAGGATATCTTCACTATTCCGGAGCACCTTATATCGCCATGTGTTACTCATAAGCAACACGACGGACGAGACTAGAAAAGCAGGATATCACCACTCTTACGAACACCTGTTATCACATTGTGTTGGTCATTTGTAACACGACCAGTATGAATAGAGAAGCAGGATATCACCATTCGTACGGAACACATGATATCACACTGTGTTGGTTATAAGTAACACGATGGGTAAGACTAGAAAAACAGGATTTCATCACTCTTTTGAGCACCTGATGTCGCCTGTGTTGGTCATAAATAGCACGAAGGGTAGCACTAGAGAAGCAGGATATCACCACTCTTCCGTAGCACCTGATATCAACCTGTGTTGGTCATAGGTAACATGAATAATAAATAACATGATGTGTAAGACCATAGAAGCATGCTAAACTCACTCTTCCGGTATACCTGATATCAAACTGTGAATGTCATAAGTTACATGATGGGTAAGACTAGAATAGCAGGAAATCCTCACTCTTCCGGGACACCTGAAATCCTAACCCTGTGCTGCTCATAAGTAACTCAACGGTTAAGAATAAACAATCAGTATATTCTCCCTCTTCCGGAAGACCTGAAGTAATACGACCGGTGAGACTAGAAACACTGGATATCTTTGGGAAGACCTGATATCACGCTTTGAAGGTCATATGTAACACTACAGGTAAAAATAGATCACTCTTCCGGAACATCTGGTATCACACTGTGTTGGTTATAAATAACATGACGGGTAAGACCCGAGAAGAAGGATATCCTCACTCTTCCGGAATACCTGATATCGCATTGCGTTGGTCATAAGTAACACGACCAGTAGGACTACAGAAGCAGGGCATCCTCACTCTTCCGGAACACCTGATATCACACTGTGAAGGTCATAAGTAACACAACGGCTAAAAAAAGAGAAGCAGGATATTCTCACTCTTCCGGAGCACCTTATATCTCCTTTTGATTCCTGATGCTTGTTAGTTTGTTGCATGTGTTGTGTTACTCTTGCTATCGTTTGTGAGTTTCTGTTTGCGGCATATCATTTTCGTATCTTGATCTGGTCTCAAATCAGTGAAAATTGACCTTAAATTTGAGCTACCCTTGTCAAACTTGTCATATACGTATTTTTATAAATTAATTAATTATTATTATGCAGTTGAAACGACACAATGTAACAATAACATATTTTTTTAAACCAAGGATCCTCACAACCCTTGGTTTTCTGTTGTTTTCTATAGGCAATTCTCCATCGGCGTCGTCATATTATCCGACACCAACACGGGAATACAAATAACACTAAATGTTGCACACTATTGTTGCTACTGCTAAACCAACTGCGCATCTCACAGTTGTTGTTACCATTACAGGTAGGGCTATCCCGAATGCTGTAGTTATATTTACCATTACAGGTAGGGCTATCCCGAATGCTGTAGTTATATTTACCATTACAGGTAGGGCTATCCCTAATAGTTATATTTACCATTACAGGTAGGGCTATCCCGAATGCTGTAGTTATATTTACCATTACAGGTAGGGCTATCCCGAATGCTGTAGTTATATTTACCATTACAGGTAGGGCTATCCCGAATGCTGTAGTTATATTCGTTACTAAGATAACAGCTTATGCCTAAACACAATAGGAACATTGTTGTCCATTAAGCAAACAAACAAATATATTTATCTTTCATTCCTAAGTAAAAAACAATATACACTAATAAGCAACAATACAACCGCTTTACAGCAGCACATATGATAAACAAAATATGTTAACTTATCAATACATGAATCAACAATACAAACCGCTTTACAGCAGCACATATGTTAAACAAAATATGTTAACTTATCAATGCATGAATCAACAATACAACCGCTTTACAGCAGCACATATGATAAACAAAATATGTTAACTTATCAATGCATGAATCAACAATACAACCGCTTTACAGCAGCACATATGATAAACAAAATATGTTAACTTATCAATACATGAATCAACAATACAAACCGCTTTACAGCAGCACATATGATAAACAAAATATGTTAACTTATCAATACATGAATCTAAATTCAAACAACGATTTGGTAATATGAAAAATCTTATAATGTGATGTTTGAATGTCATCAACATGTAAAATGCCTGTATTATCACTGAAGCTAAGTTAACTGTAAGAGTTGGTCGAGTTGCAGTATTGATCCAGAAACCACAAATACCAATTGGACCTACAAAGCAGCAGCCACCATGTGTATGAACTATTTCTCAATGTTATATTCGTGTTAAATATGTATCAATAATGCAGAACGAAGGAAACAATTTACACACAGCGGTGGGATATATGTCCCTTGTATCTTTATCGTGAGTAAAAGTTTAATCCTCGAAATTGTAATCGACGACAACTGGCGACGTAGACAGATAAGCCTGCAAAAACGGCAGCCAGTTTCATAAAATTAAAAATGAGATTTTCCTGACATCCTTGAGTTTTCCCTTTAATACGATTTTTGCAGCATTCTGTTTGGTCATTATTTAGTTGTGGAATCTTCAAATTATAGATCTTTTTATAAATACAGTGTTTAAATAGTGCTTGTTTTATGAGACACCCAGATGTTTTGATATAATTGTATTTCTTGATATTTGTATGATGGGAAAGGAAGAACAATTTTTCTTTTTTGTAGCGACTATTCTTTTTTTAAGTTGTCAGTCTGAAAAAAAGAATATATTGTCCTAAATAATCAATCAAGAAAATCAATCAATGAATCAATGAGCAAGACTCGTCCTGAATAATAAGTAAATCAATCAATAAGTAAACGAGGATGGCCAGTAACTACCTGTCTGCCAGTAATAAATAGTTTATCGACATCAAAACCCTTAGTTGGTGCTTTCGCTGTTCTGATGATAACAAAACGCAGATTTTTAAACATGACTAATAGTTCATGTCAAAAGATCGATTTAATTAAAGCAAGATTAGTCGGAAATGGGTAAAGTTTTGCTTAGAGGTCTTAACAGGTTTACAATATACTGCTAGACATAACTTATCGGAATTATCCATAGGCTTCAAAAGTTGTAACATAATGCTATAAATTACCTGTCGGAACTGGATAAAGACGTGGCTAGAGGTCGAATTGCAACGACAGAGTACTAAAAAGCTGGCAGCAGACCACGGGTTATCGGGGACTACAAATTGTAATGGCAGAGTACTAATAAGGACCAGCAGACCACGGGTTATCCGTGACTACAGATTCTTAGGCAGAGTACTAAAAGGGACCAGCAGTCCACGGATTATTCGGGACTACAGATGGTAATGGCAGAGTACTAATAGGGACAAGCAGACCACGTGTTATCAGGGACTACAGATTGTAAAGGCAGAGTAATAATAGAAACCAGCAGACCACGGTTTATTGGGGACTACGAATTGTAAAGGCTGAGTACTAATAGGAACAAGCAGACCACGGGATATAAGGGACTACAGATTGTAAAGGCAGAGTACTAATAGAAACCAGCAGACCACGGGTTATCGGGGGCTAAAGATTGTAAAGGCAGAGTACTAATAGGGACCAGCAGACCACGGGTTATCGGGGACTACAAATTGTAAAGGCAGAGTACTAATAGAAACCAGCAGACCACGGGTTATCGGGGGCTACAGATTGTAAAGGTAGAGTACTAATAGAAACCAGCAGACCACGGGTTATCGGGGACTAAAATTGTAAAGGCATAGTACTAATAGGAACCAGCACACCACGGGTTATCGAGGACTACAAATTGTAAAGGCATAGTACTAATAGGAACCAGCAGACCACGGTTTGTCGAGGACTTCAGATTGTAAATGCAGAGTACTAATAGGAACCAGCAGACCACGGGTTATCGGGGACTACAAATTGTAATGGAAGAGTACTAATATCAACCAGCAGACCACGGGTTATCGGGGACTACGAATTGTAAAGGCAGAGTACTAGTAGGAACAAGCAGACCACGGGATATAAGGGACTACAGATTGTAAAGGCAGAGTACTAATAGAAACCAGAAAACCACCGGTTATCAGGGGCTACAGATTTTAAAGGCAGTGTACTAATAAGGACAAACAGACCATGGGTTATGGTTCAAAGTCAGTTAAAGTGCGCCATTTGTACAGGAAAAACGGCTGAAGATTTTCAGCTTTGAAAACAAGACAAATGTATTTATTTTGTAAGAACTATATTTGAACAATTCGAAAACAAAAAAAGGTAGCTCTTGAATAACAAGTTCACATCAAGAAAAACATGAATATACATGTGGTGGTATTTTGGATGGTGAATTACGTTACTTCTGTGTACTGTAACTATATCAAACATATTTTATCGTAAAAAGAACCATAATTGCATATAAAACACATTTATATGATAGATATATGATTGATTTACCAAATAAAACATTTAAGAAACCCAACATTAACCAACTCTAAAAGATATCAGTCAACTTGAACAATAAAAGGGAAAATAGACGCTTTAAAGAAAAAGTGTCTATTTTTCAATGTTGATACTCTTTTATTTTCAAAGTCTAAAGACCATTTAAATAAATATGTTCGTTTGTTGACCATTAAAGATAATACTTAACAAATTTAAAAGACTTGAAATTTTATCAAACAGATATTTATTACACTTTACAGTAGTAGTACCATCTGTAACGTAATTCACAGAAGTCCATAATATATATATAATTTTGTTATCTTATGTTTAAATTGGGACCATTATAGAAAAAGAGCTTTTGGGTTATGATTATTTTTTTGGTACAATGATTTGCAATATCTTTGCAACGATATTAACACATAAAACATAAAATCTTTTAAAATGTCACATTAAATTCCCAATGCGAAGAAATATTAAAAAAATCCCCAGTTACACAAGTGAAATTGTGCTGTTCACAACGGTTTGATTAAAGATAAACAATGGGGTATGATCATTTCACACCATTAAATGTTTTGGAACAAATGGTTGTGTATTCAGTACTGTTGTATTGACAATTGTCTTTTTACACAATAGTGAATTACGTTACACAAGAAAGTAAGAGTGATAGATCTTTACTACATGATTTTCTAAACTATTTATTGTCATGGTGTTGTATTATAATTTATGCTTATTTTTTGCAAATGCTTTCAATTATAGCAAGATAAAATTTAAAATGAAAGTGCCATTTTAAAACAAAATGATATATCCAACTGGTGTTTGGTAGTATCGATAAGGAAATGTCAACGTTTCCAAATGCCTACCTCCTTCTAAATTGTATGCCTATCTTCGGTTAGTGTTTAAACATTTTGTTCACATCATTTTATCAACTTTTACCATTTTTGGAAACAAACTATAACATAAATGTGCATGTGATTTACGTTACAATACGTAAATTACGTTACACTAAACTTTGTGCCCTCACGTGACGTAAATACAAATGGAATCAATATTCCATATGCACAGTTCTGCAGTATATTATATATTGTGTCGTTTAATAATAATTTTCGCTGACAATTAATGCTATTTAATATGTGTTCTTGTTAAATAAATATGTACTTACGAGTGATGGTAATGTTTACACAAGAAAATGTTTCAAATGTCTCCCGCTTGGCAACTTAGTTTTCAATAAACGCCCTTATTTTAGGCGGTGTAAAAAAATAATGTTTCCAAGTAATTTGTTCCTATGAAATAATTTTCAAAGCATGTTTAATTAATAAACCGTAACGTAATTCACTGCAACGTAATTTACGGACATAAGCATTTGCAAATATATGAGAAATATTTTAACAGCTAAAAACAATGTTTATATGGCAATTATGGTTAACATTAGTGTGTTTATTACTCACAGTGTTTGACGCTTATAGCATATACCTATTATGGGGAAGGTACCGTAACGTAATTCACAATTAAATGCAAAAAATTAAAAAATTGAAATTAAAGACTAGTTTTTAGCCCAAAATTATTCATAAACCTTTTAATTATGATTTATAAATATTTTGAAGCATTTTTGTACATATTCGTTCACGAATCATTACTGTATTAATCAAATTTGTTTGCAATACGACTATCATGAAATTGTAACGTAATTCACAGCATTTTATGGGACACAAATACTGTGTTGTTTTTTTTTATTTCCAAATATACTGACATAATAACACAGTGTTTTTATCCAAATTCTGACAATTCTCTATCATATAAAACATATTTCACTTATTTATTTCGCTATAAATTTCCTTTCTTTGTAAATAAATTTAGTACTCCAAATTTGTGACAATGGTTTTTACTATGTAGGCTTCAAAATTAGTCAGTGTTGATCAATTAATGAGTCAAACAGAACATTATTTTTAATTTTTTCAACACGTAATTACCTACGAGTTAAATTAAAGTCAAATTCCCATAACAATTATACTATTGGTCATCAAAAAAACGTCTGTGACCACAATATTTGTAATTGGCGCACTTTAACTGACTTTGAATGTATCCGGGACTACAGATTGTTAGGCAGAGTACTAAAAGGGACCAGCAGACCACGGATTATTCGGGACTACAGATTGTAATGGCAAAGTACTAATAGGGACTAGCAGACCACGGGTTATCGGGGACTACGAATTGTAAAGGCAGAGTACTAATAGGAACAAGCAGACCACGGGATATAAGGGACTACAGATTGTAAAGGCAGAGTACTAATAGAAACCAGCAGACCACGGGTTATCGGGGACTACAGACTGTAAAGGCAGAGTACTAATAGGATCCAGCAGACCACGGGTTATCGGGGACTACAGATTGTAAAGGCAGAGTACTAATAGGAACCATCAAACCACGTGTTATCCGCGATTACAGATTGTAAAGGCAGAGTACTAATAGGAACCAGCAGACCACGGTTATCGGGGACTACAGATTGTAAAGGCAGAGTACTAATAGGAACCAGCAGACTACGTGTTATCCGAGATTACAGATTGTAAAGGCAGAGTACTAATAGGAACCAGCAGACCACGGGTTATAGGGCACTACAAATTGTAAAGGCAGAGTACTAATAGGGACCAGCTGACCACGGGTTATCGGGGACTACAGATTGTAAAGGCAGAGTAGTAATAGGGAATAGCAGACCACGTGTTATCCGGGATTACAGATTGTAAAAGGCAGAGTAGTAATAGGGACCAGCAGAATCACCGCGATAATCGGGGACTACAGATTGTAAAGGCTGAGTACTAATAGGAACCAGCAGACCGCGGGTTATCGTGGACTACAGATTGTAAAGGCAGAGTACTAATAGGGACCAGCAGAATCACCGGTAATCGGGGACTACAGATTGTAAAGGCAGAGTACTAATAGTTACCAGCAGACCACGGGTTATCGGGGACTACAGATTGTAAAGGCAGAGCACTAATAGGGACCAGCAGACCACGTGTTATCCGGGATTAAGGATTGTAAAGTTAGACCACGGGTTATCGGGGCTACAGATTGTAAAGGCAGAGTACTAATAGGAACCAGCAGACCACGGGTTATCGGGGACTACAGATTGTAAAGGCAGAGTACTAATAGGAACCAGAAGGCCATGGGTTATCGGGTACTACGGATTGTAATGGCAGAGTACTAATAGGAACCAACAGACCGCGGGTTATCGGGGATTACAGATTGTAAAGGCAGAGTACTAATAGGAACCATCAGACCATGGGTTATCGGGTACTACAGATTGTAAAGGCAGAGTACTAATAGGAACGAGCAGACCACGGGTTATCGGGGATTACAAATTGTAAAGGCAGAGTACTAATAGGAACCAGCAGACCACGGGTTATCGGGGACTTCAGATTGTAAAGGCAGGGTACTAATAGGAGCCAGCAGACCACGTGTTTTCGGGCACTACAGATTGTAAAGGTAGAGTACTAATAGGAACCAGCAGACCACGGGTTATCGGGGATTACAAATTGTAAAGGCAGAGTACTAATAGGAGCCAGCAGACCACGGTTTATAGGGGACTACAGATTGTAAAGGCAGAGTACTAATAGGGACCAGCAGACCACGTCTTATCCGGGATTAAGGATTGTAAAGTTAGAGTACTAATAGGAACCAGCAGACCACGGGTTATCCGGGATTACAGATTGTAAAGGCAGAGTACTAATAGGAACCAGCAGACCACGGGTTATCAGGGATTACAGATTGTAAAGGCAGAGTACTAATAGGAACCAGCAGACCACGGGTTATCGGGGATTACAGATTGTAAAGGCAGAGTACTAATAGGAGCCAGCAGACCACGGTTTATCGGGGACTTCAGATTGTAAAGGCAAGTTACTAATAGGAACCAGCAAACCACGGGTTTTCGGGCACTACAGATTGTAAAGCCAGAGTACTAATAGGAACCAGCAGACCACGGGTTATCGGGGATTACAAATTGTAAAGGCAGAGTACTAATAGGAGCCAGCAGACCACGGTTTATCAGGGACTACAGATTGTAAAGGCAGAGTACTAATAGGGACCAGCAGACCACGTGTTATCCGGGATTAAGGATTGTAAAGTTAGAGTACTGATAGGAACCAGCAGACCACGGGTTATCGGGGCTACAGATTGCAAAGGCAGAGTACTAATAGGAACCAACAGACCGCGTGTTCTCGGGGATTACAGATTGTAAAGGCAAAGTACTAATAGGAACCATCAGACCATGGGTTATCGGGTACTACAGATTGTAAAGGCAGAGTACTAATAGGAACGAGCAGACCACGGGTTACCGGGGATTACAGATTGTAAAGGCAGAGTACTAATAGGGACCAGCAGACCACGGGTTATCGGGGACTTCAGATTGTAAAGGCAGAGTACTAATAGGAACCAGCAGACCACGGGTTATCGGGGACTTCAGATTGTAAAGGCTGAGTACTAATAGGAACCAGCAGACCACGGGTTTTCGGGCACTACAGATTGAAAAGGCAGAGTACTAATAGGAACCAGCAGACCACGGGTTATCGGGGATTACAAATTGTAAAGGCAGAGTACTAATAGGATCCAGCAGATCACGGTTTATAGTGGACTACAGATTGTAAAGGCAGAGTACTAATAGGAACCAGCAGACCACGGGTTATCGGGGATTACAAATTGTAAAGGCAGAGTATTAATAGGATCCAGCAGACCACGGTTTATAGGGGACTACAGATTGTAAAGGCAGAGTACTAATAGGAACCAGCAGACCACGTGTTATCCGGGATTACAGATTGTAAAGGCAGAGTACTAATAGGAACCAGCAGACCACGGGTTATCGGGCACTACAGATTGTAAAGGCAGAGTACTAAATAGGAACCTGCAGACCACGGGTTATCGGGGATTACAAATTGTAAAGGCAGAGTACTAATAGGGACCAGCAGACCACGGGTTATCCGGAATTACAGATTGTAAAGGCAGAGTACTAATAGGGACCAGCAGATCACGGGTTATCCGGGATTACAGATTGTAAAGGCAGAGTACTAATAGGAACCAGCAGACCACTGTTTTCTGGAACTACATATTGTAATGGCAGTGTACTAATAGGGACCAGCAGACCACGGGTTATCGGGGCTACAGATTGTAAAGGCAGAGTACTAATAGGAACCAGCAGACCACGGGTTATCGGGGATTACAAATTGTAAAGGCAGAGTACTAATAGGGACCAGCAGACCACGTGTTATCCGGGATTACAGATTGTAAAGGCAGAGTACTAATAGGGACCAGCAGACCACGTGTTATCCGGGATTACAGATTGTAAAGGCAGAGTACTAATAGGAACCAGCATACCACGGGTTATCGGGGATTACAGATTGTTAAGGCAGAGTACTAATAGGAACCAGCAGACCTCGGGTTATCGGGGCTACAGATTGTAAAGGCAAAGTACTAATAGGAACCAGCAGACCACGGGTTATCGGGTACTACAGATTGTAAAGGCAGTGTACTAATAGGAACGAGCAGACTACGGGTTATCGGGGATTACAAATTGTAAAGGCAGAGTACTAATAGGAGCCAGCAGACCACGGTTTATAGGGGACTACAAATTGTAAAGGCAGAGTACTAATAGGAGCCAGCAGACCACGGTTTATAGGGGACTACAGATTGTAAAGGCAGAGTACTAATAGGAACCAGCAGACCACGTGTTATCCGGGATTACAGATTGTAAGGGCAGAGTACTAATAGGAACCAGCAGACCACGGGTTATCAGGGATTACAGATTGTAAAGGCAGAGTACTAATAGGAACCAGCAGACCACGGGTTATCGGGGATTACAGATTGTAAAGGCAGAGTACTAATAGGAGCCAGCAGACCACGGTTTATCGGGGACTTCAGATTGTAAAGGCAAGTTACTAATAGGAACCAGCAAACCACGTGTTTTCGGGCACTACAGATTGTAAAGGCAGAGTACTAATAGGAACCAGCAGACCACGGGTTATCGGGGATTACAAATTGTAAAGGCAGAGTACTAATAGGAGCCAGCAGACCACGGTTTATCAGGGACTACAGATTGTAAAGGCAGAGTACTAATAGGGACCAGCAGACCACGTGTTATCCGGGATTAAGGATTGTAAAGTTAGAGTACTAATAGGAACCAGGAGACCACGGGTTATCGGGGCTACAGATTGCAAAGGCAGAGTACTAATAGGAACCAGCAGACCACGGGTTATCGGGGACTACAGATTGTAAAGGCAGAGTACTAATAGGAACCAGCAGGCAATGGGCTATCGGGTACTACAGATTGTAATGGCAGAGTACTAATAGGAACCAACAGACCGCGTGTTCTCGGGGATTACAGATTGTAAAGGCAAAGTACTAATAGGAACCATCAGACCATGGGTTATCGGGTACTACAGATTGTAAAGGCAGAGTACTAATAGGAACGAGCAGACCACGGGTTACCGGGGATTACGGATTGTAAAAGCAGAGTACTAATAGGGACCAGCAGACCACGGGTTATCGGGGACTTCAGATTGTAAAGGCAGAGTACTAATAGGAACCAGCAGACCACGGGTTATCGGGGACTTCAGATTGTAAAGGCTGAGTACTAATAGGAACCAGCAGACCACGGGTTTTCGGGCACTACAGATTGTAAAGGCAGAGTACTAATAGGAACCAGCAGACCACGGGTTATCGGGGATTACAAATTGTAAAGGCAGAGTACTAATAGGATCCAGCAGATCACGGTTTATAGTGGACTACAGATTGTAAAGGCAGAGTACTAATAGGAACCAGCAGACCACGGGTTATCGGGAATTACAAATTGTAAAGGCAGAGTATTAATAGGATCCAGCAGACCACGGTTTATAGGGGACTACAGATTGTAAAGGCAGAGTACTAATAGGAACCAGCAGACCACGTGTTATCCGGGATTACAGATTGTAAAGGCAGAGTACTAATAGGAACCAGCAGACCACGGGTTATCGGGCACTACAGATTGTAAAGGCAGAGTACTAAATAGGAACCTGCAGACCACGGGTTATCGGGGATTACAAATTGTAAAGGCAGAGTACTAATAGGGACCAGCAGACCACGGGTTATCCGGAATTACAGATTGTAAAGGCAGAGTACTAATAGGGACCAGCAGATCACGGGTTATCCGGGATTACAGATTGTAAAGGCAGAGTACTAATAGGAACCAGCAGACCACTGTTTTCTGGAACTACATATTGTAATGGCAGTGTACTAATAGGGACCAGCAGACCACGGGTTATCGGGGCTACAGATTGTAAAGGCAGAGTACTAATAGGAACCAGCAGACCACGGGTTATCGGGGACTACAGATTGTAAAGGCAGAGTACTAATAGGAACCAGCAGGCAATGGGTTATCGGGTACTACAGATTGTAAAGGCAGAGTACTAATAGGAACGAGCAGACCACGGGTTACCGGGGATTACAGATTGAAAAGGCAGAGTACTAATAGGGACCAGCAGACCACGGGTTATCGGGGACTTCAGATTGTAAAGGCAGAGTACTAATAGGAACCAGCAGACCACGGGTTATCGGGGACTTCAGATTGTAAAGGCTGAGTACTAATAGGAACCAGCAGACCACGGGTTTTCGGGCACTACAGATTGTAAAGGCAGAGTACTAATAGGAACCAGCAGACCACGGGTTATCGGGGATTACAAATTGTAAAGGCAGAGTACTAATAGGATCCAGCAGATCACGGTTTATAGTGGACTACAGATTGTAAAGGCAGAGTACTAATAGGAACCAGCAGACCACGGGTTATCGGGGATTACAAATTGTAAAGGCAGAGTATTAATAGGATCCAGCAGACCACGGTTTATAGGGGACTACAGATTGTAAAGGCAGAGTACTAATAGGAACCAGCAGACCACGTGTTATCCGGGATTACAGATTGTAAAGGCAGAGTACTAATAGGAACCAGCAGACCACGGGTTATCGGGCACTACAGATTGTAAAGGCAGAGTACTAAATAGGAACCAGCAGACCACGGGTTATCGGGGATTACAAATTGTAAAGGCAGAGTACTAATAGGGACCAGCAGACCACGGGTTATCCGGAATTACAGATTGTAAAGGCAGAGTACTAATAGGGACCAGCAGATCACGGGTTATCCGGGATTACAGATTGTAAAGGCAGAGTACTAATAGGAACCAGCAGACCACTGTTTTCTGGAACTACATATTGTAATGGCAGTGTACTAATAGGGACCAGCAGACCACGGGTTATCGGGGCTACAGATTGTAAAGGCAGAGTACTAATAGGAACCAGCAGACCACGGGTTATCGGGGACTACAGATTGTAAAGGCAGAGTACTAATAGGAACCAGCAGGCAATGGGTTATCGGGTACTACAGATTGTAATGGCAGAGTACTAATAGGAACCAACAGACCGCGTGTTCTCGGGGATTACAGATTGTAAAGGCAAAGTACTAATAGGAACCATCAGACCATGGGTTATCGGGTACTACAGATTGTAAAGGCAGAGTACTAATAGGAACGAGCAGACCACGGGTTACCGGGGATTACAGATTGTAAAGGCAGAGTACTAATAGGGACCAGCAGACCACGGGTTATCGGGGACTTCAGATTGTAAAGGCAGAGTACTAATAGGAACCAGCAGACCACGGGTTATCGGGGACTTCAGATTGTAAAGGCTGAGTACTAATAGGAACCAGCAGACCACGGGTTTTCGGGCACTACAGATTGTAAAGGCAGAGTACTAATAGGAACCAGCAGACCACGGGTTATCGGGGATTACAGATTGTAAAGGCAGAGTACTAATAGGATCCAGCAGACCACGGTTTATAGTGGACTACAGATTGTAAAGGCAGAGTACTAATAGGAACCAGCAGACCACGGGTTATCGGGGATTACAAATTGTAAAGGCAGAGTATTAATAGGATCCAGCAGACCACGGTTTATAGGCGACTACAGATTGTAAAGGCAGAAAACTAATAGGAACCAGCAGACCACGTGTTATCCGGGATTACAGATTGTAAAGGCAGAGTACTAATAGGAACCAGCAGACCACGGGTTATCGGGCACTACAGATTGTAAAGGCAGAGTACTAAATAGGAACCTGCAGACCACGGGTTATCGGGGATTACAAATTGTAAAGGCAGAGTACTAATAGGGACCAGCAGACCACGGGTTATCCGGAATTACAGATTGTAAAGGCAGAGTACTAATAGGGACCAGCAGATCACGGGTTATCCGGGATTACAGATTGTAAAGGCAGAGTACTAATAGGAACCAGCAGACCACGGTTTTCTGGAACTACATATTGTAATGGCAGTGTACTAATAGGGACCAGCAGACCACGGGTTATCGGGGACTACAGATTGTAAAGTCAGTGTACTAATAGGGACCAGCAGACCGCGGGTTATCGGGGATTAAAGATTATAAAGGCAGAGTACGAATAGGGACCAGTAGACCACTGGTTTTCGGGGATTACAGATTGTAAAGGCAGAGTACTAATAGGGACCAGCAGACCACGGGTTATCGGGGACTACAGATTGTAATGGCAGAGTACTAATAGGGACCAGCAGACTACGTGTTATAGGGTACTACACATTGTAAAGGCAGAGTACTAATAGGAACCAGCAGACCACGGGTTTTCGGGGACTACATATTGTAAAGGCAGAGTACTAATAGGGAGCAGCAGACCACGAGTTATCCGGGATTACAGATTGTAAAGGCAGAGTATTAATAGGGACCAGCAGACCACGGGTTATCGGGGACTACAGATTGTAAAGGCAGAGTACTAATAGGGACCAGCAGACCACGAGTTATCCGGGATTACAGATTGTAAAGGCAGAGTACTAATAGGGACCAGCAGACCACGGGTTATCGGGGACTACAGATTGTAAAAGCAGAGTACTAATAGGGAGCAGCAGACCACGAGTTATCCGGGATTACAGATTGTAAAGGCAGAGTATTAATAGGGACCAGCAGACCACGGGTTATCGGGGACTACAGATTGTAAAGGCAGAGTACTAATAGGGACCAGCAGACCACGTGTTATCCGGGATTACAGATTGTAAAGGCAGAGTACTAATAGGGACCAGCAGACCACGGGTTATCGGGGACTACAGATTGTAAAGGCAGAGTACTAATAGGGACCAGCAGACCACGAGTTATCCGGGATTACAGATTGTAAAGGCAGAGTACTAATAGGGACCAGCAGACCACGGGTTATCGGGGACTACAGATTGTAAAGGCAGAGTACTAATAGGGACCAGCAGACCACGGGTTATCGGGGATTACAGATTGTAAAGGCAGAGTACTAATAGGATCCTGCAGACCACGTGTTATCCGGGATTACAGATTGTAAAGGCAGAGTACTGTAACACTCAGGTTGGGAGTGTATACTGAAATTAACGCAATTAAATACTCGGTAACAGTATTTAGCTGGTAGCTGGCACTTACGGTATTCCAACCATTGGTAGCATGGCTTTATATTTCAAGGCACTGGTTTTTATATGGATAATAAATGTGTTTTGAGTTAGAAAGACTACTGTTTCAAATCAACAATAACAGTTTATTATATCATAGATATATATGTATATCTAATATTCACACAATATATAATTAAAATCCCCCAGAGCAGCATAAAAACGTACAGGAACCCCCACGGGACGTGAGTATATAGTATTCGTCGAACGTAAATGTCGTAGTGAAATATCTCGGTCACGAAGTAAAATCGTAGTAAAACACAAATACGGGCTGATACGGGACACTTACACAGGTTTAACTAAAACCTGGTAATGGATATATAAATTGACTGTGGCTGGTGCCGCTCTGGTTACAATAGGGTTCAAAATCAGTAAATGCCCTGGTCTCGGGTCCACAATCGTGCAAAAATCGTCGCTACACGGCCTTTTATACTCGGAGGTCCGCAAAAGGTGTGGGATCTTTACAATAATTTGATTGGTGCTCCACACTTTGTGGGAAATATTTTACAAACTCCGATTGGCTAAGCTCTAAATAGATTCAGGTCAATAGTTCACATAAACCGGAACTGTTCTCACGGTAATTATGTATAACACATGCGCATAAGTAGTGTCAACAAAATGGAACTGGCGCAAAGTATAAATAGTAAACGTCAATCAGCAAGGGAGATGGACTTATCACAACATATCCTAAAGAAGAAACAACTGGGTTTACAATATATAAGCCTTACACGAATAAGTAAAGTGATAAACATGAACGTTAATGGGAGAAACTAAAGCAAAGGGACGGGTAAAATTGTCACATGTCAGCGCCCCCCCCCCCCTTTTGGGCAAACAATGAAGACGAACTCTAGCCTAACTTCCCATACTATAAAGCATTAATAATACATGCAAATATTCAATAACATCAATATAATAAATAAATGTTCATCATGGCGCGATGGCATCCCAGTTACAACGAACGGATATCACGAAAGGGAAAGTAGACTGAAGTAAACAAATAGTAACTGGTAGCCTAACAATAGATCGATGTATTTACAAACCTACATGTCCTAACACCTATACTTTACACCATCCCCCTTCCCAGGAAAAGAGTTCGTCCTCGAACTAAAGATAGTTGAGGAGATACTACCATAGAACCTACCTAAACCTGATAAAAAAAACCTATTTTTCTGTTGGTTCATCCATGGCAGTCCATGTATCTCTTAACTCAATCATTGAGCCATCAGGAAGATAACACCTTTCTTCTTTCATTATGGTTTTAACTCCAATTGGAACAAGTCGTCTCTGGTATCGAGAACTTGTATCCTGTTGACTGGCTTTAATGTGCTGCTGTAGTCGGGATTACAGATTGTAAAGGCAGAGTACTAATAGGAACCAGCAGACCACGGGTTATCGGGCACTACAAATTGTAAAGGCAGAGAACTAACAGGGACCAGCAGACCACGGGTTATCGGGCACTACAATTTGTAAAGGCAGAGTACTAATAGGGACCAGCAGACCACGTGTTATCCGTGATTACAGATTGCAAAAAGGCAGAGTACTAATAGGAATAAGCAGACCGCGTGTTATCCGGGATTACAGATTGTAAAGGCAGAGTACTAATAGGAACCAGCAGACCACGGGTTATAGGGCATTACAAATTGTAAAGGCAGAGTACTAATAGGGACCAGCAGACCACGGGTTATCGGGCACTAAAAATTGTAAAGGCAGAGTACTAATAGGGAATAGCAGACCACGTGTTATCCGGGATTACAGATTGTAAAAGGCAGAGTAGTAATAGGGACCAGCAGAATCACCGCGGTAATCGGGGACTACAGATTGTAAAGGCAGAGTACTAATAGGAACCAGCAGACCGCGGGTTATCGTGGACTACAGATTGTAAAGGCAGAGTACTAATAGGGACCAGCAGAATCACCGGTATTCGGGGACTACAGATTGTAAAGGCAGAGTACTAATAGTTACCAGCAGACCACGGGTTATCGGGGACTACAGATTGTAAAGGCAGAGTACTAATAGGAACCAGCAGACCACGTGTTATCCGGGATTAAGGATTGTAAAGTTAGAGTACTAATAGGAACCAGCAGACCACGGGTTATCGGGGCTATAGATTGTAAAGGCAGAGTACTAATAGGAACCAGCAGACCACGGGTTATCGGGGACTACAGATTGTAAAGGCAGAGTACTAATAGGGACCAGCAGACCACGTGTTATCGGGGACTACAGATTGTAAAGGCAGAGTACTAATAGGAACCAGCAGACCACGGGTTATCGGGGACTACAGATTGTAAAGGCAGAGTACTAATAGGGACCAGCAGACCACGGGTTATCGGGGACTACAGATTGTAAAGGCAGAGTACTAATAGGAACCAGCAGACCACGGGTTATCGGGGACTACAGATTGTAAAGGCAGAGTACTAATAGGGACCAGCAGACCATGGGTTATCGGGTACTACAGATTGTAATGGCAGAGTGCTAATAGGAACCAGCAGACCACGGGTTATCGGGGATTACAGATTGTAAAGGCAGAGTACTAATAGGGACCAGCAGACCACGGGTTATCGGGTACTACAGATTGTAAAGGCAGAGTACTAATAGGAACGAGCAGACCACGTGTTATCGGGGATTACAAATTGTAAAGGCAGAGTACTAATAGGAACCAGCAGACCACGGGTTATCGGGGACTTCAGATTGTAAAGGCAGGGTTCTAATAGGAACCAGCAGACCACGGGTTTTCGGGCACTACAGATTGTAAAGGCAGAGTACTAATAGGAACCAGCAGACCACGGGTTATCGGGGATTACAAATTGTAAAGGAAGAGTACTAATAGGAGCCAGCAGACCACGGTTTATAGGGGACTACAGATTGTAAAGGCAGAGTACTAATAGGGACCAGCAGACCACGGGTTATCGGGGCTACAGATTGTAAAGGCAGAGAACTAATAGGAACCAGCAGACCACGGGTTATCGGGGACTACAGATTGTAAAGGCAGAGAACTAATTGGAACCAGCAGACCACGGGTTATCGGGGACTACAGATTGTAAAGGCTGAGTACTAATAGGAACCAGCAGACCATGGGTTATTGGATGCTACAGATTGTAAAGGCAGAGGATTAATAGGAACCAGCAGACCACGGGTTATCGGGGATTACAAATTGTAAAGGCAGAGTACTAATAGGAGCCAGCAAACCACGGTTTATAGGGTACTACAGATTGTAAAGGCAGAGTACTAATAGGAACCAGCAGACCACGAGTATCGAGCACTACAGATTGTAAAGGCAGTGTACTAAATAGGAACCTGCAGACCACGGGTTATCGGGGATTACAGATTGTAAAGGCAGAGTACTAATAGGAACCAGCAGACCACGTGTTATCGGGGATTACAAATTGTAAAGGCAGAGTACTATTAGGGACCAGCAGACCATGGGTTATCGGGTACTACAGATTGTAAAGGCAGAGTACTAATAGGAACCAGCAGACCACGGGTTATCGGGGATTACAAATTGTAAAGGCAGAGTACTAATAGGAGCCAGCAGACCACGGTTTATAAGGGACTACAGATTGTAAAGGCAGAGTACTAATAGGGACCAGCAGACCACCTGTTATCCGGAGTTAAGGATTGTAAAGTTAGAGTACTAATAGGAATCAGCAGACCACGGGTTATCGGGGCTACAGATTGTAAAGGCAGAGTACTAATAGGAACAAGCAGACCACGGGTTATCGGGGACTACAGATTGTAAAGGCAGAGTACTAATAGGAACCAGCAGGCAATGGGTTATCGGGTACTACAGATTGTAATGGCAGAGTACTAATAGGAACCAGCAGACTACGTGTTATAGGGTACTACACATTGTAAAGGCAGAGTACTAATAGGAACCAGCAGACCACGGGTTTTCGGGGACTACATATTGTAAAGGCAGAGTACTAATAGGGACCAGCAGACCACGAGTTATCCGGGATTACAGATTGTAAAGGCAGAGTACTAATAGGGACCAGCAGACCACGGGTTATCGGGGATTACAGATTGTAAAGGCAGAGTACTAATAGGGACCAGCAGACCACGTGTTATCGGGGACTACAGATTGTAAAGGCAGAGTACTAATAGAAACCAGCAGACCACGGGTTATCGGGGATTACAGATTGTAAAGGCAGAGTACTAATAGGGACCAGCAGACCACGGGTTATCGGGGACTACAGATTGTAAAGGCAGAGTACTAATAGGGACCAGCAGACCACGGGTTATCGGGGATTACAGATTGTAAAGGCAGAGTACTAATAGGATCCTGCAGACCACGTGTTATCCGGGATTACAGATTGTAAAGGCAGAGTACTGTAACACTCAGGTTGGGAGTGTATACTGAAATGAACGCAATTAAATACTCGGTAACAGTATTTAGCTGGTAGCTGGCACTTACGGTATTCCAACCATTGGTAGCATGGCTTTATATTTCAAGGCACTGGTTTTTATATTGATAATAAATGTGTTTGAGTTAGAAAGTCTACTGTTTCAAATATCAACAATAACAGTTTATTATATCATAGATATATATATGTATATCTAATATTCACACAATATATAATTAAAATCCCCCAGAGCAGCATAAAAACGTACAGGAACCCCCACGGGACGTGAGTATATAGTATGCGTCGAACGTAAATGTCGTAGTAAAATATCTCGGTCACGAAGTAAAATCGTAGTAAAACACAAATACGGGCTGATACGGGACACTTACACAGGTTTAACTATATCCTGGTAATGGATATATAAATTGACTGTGGCTGGTGCCGCTCTGGTTACAATAGGGTTCAAAATCAGTAAATGCCCTGGTCTCGGGTCCACAATCGTGCAAAAATCGTCGCTACACGGCCTTTTATACTCGGAGGTCCGCAAAAGGTGTGGGATCTTTACAATAATTTGATTGGTGCTCCACACTTTGTGGGAAATATTTTACAAACTCCGATTGGCTAAACACTAAATAGATTCGGGTCAATAGTTCACATAAACCGGAACTGTTCTCACGGTAATTATGTATAACACATGCTCAAAAGTAGTGTCAACAAAATGGAACTGGCGCAAAGTATAAATAGTAAACGTTAATCAGCAAGGGAGATGGACTTATCACAACATATCCTAAAGAAGAAACAACTGGGTTTACAATATATAAGCCTTACACGAATAAGTAAAGTGATAAACATGAACGTTAATGGGAGAAACTAAAGCAAAGGGACGGGTAAAATTGTCACATGTCAGGGTCCCCCCTTTTTGGGCAAACAATGAAGACGAACTCCAGCCTAACTTCCCATACTATAAAGCATTAATAATACATGCAAATATTCAATAACATCAATATAATAAATAAATGTTCATCATGGCGCGATGGCATCCCAGTTACAACGAACGGATATCACGAAAGTGAAAGTAGACTGAAGTAAACAAATAGTAACTGGTAGCCTAAAAATAGATCGATGTATTTACAAACCTACATGTCCTAACACCTATACTTTACACCATCCCCCTTCCCAGGAAAAGAGTTCGTCCTCGAACTAAAGATAGTTGAGGAGATACTACCATAGAACCTACCTAAACCTGATAAAAAAACCTATTCTTCTGTTGGTTCATCCATGGCAGTCCATGTATCTCTTAACTCAATCATTGAGCCATCAGGAAGATAACACCTTTCTTCTTTCATTATGGTTTTAACTCCAATTGGAACAAGTCGTCTCTGGTATCGAGAACTTGTATCCTGTTGACTGGCTTTAATGTGTTGCTGTAGTCGGGATTACAGAGTGTAAAGGCAGAGTACTAATAGGAACCAGCAGACCACGGGTTATCGAGCACTACAAATTGTAAAGGCAGAGTACTAATAGGAACCAGCAGACCACGGGTTATCGAGCACTATAAATTGTAAAGGCAGAGTACTAATAGGGACCAGCAGACCACGGGTTATCGGGCACTACAATTTGTAAAGGCAGAGTACTAATAGGGACCAGCAGACATCGTGTTATCCGGGATTACAGATTGTAAAAAGGCAGAGTACTAATAGGGATAAGCAGACCACGGGTTTTCGGGCACTACAGATTGTAATGGCAGAGTACTAATAGGAACCAGCAGACCACGGGTTATCGGGCACTACAAATTGTAAAGGCAGAGAACTAACAGGGACCAGCAGACCACGGGTTATCGGGCACTACAATTTGTAAAGGCAGAGTACTAATAGGGACCAGCAGACCACGTGTTATCCGTGATTACAGATTGCAAAAAGGCAGAGTACTAATAGGAATAAGCAGACCGCGTGTTATCCGGGATTACAGATTGTAAAGGCAGAGTACTAATAGGAACCAGCAGACCACGGGTTATAGGGCATTACAAATTGTAAAGGCAGAGTACTAATAGGGACCAGCAGACCACGGGTTATCGGGCACTAAAAATTGTAAAGGCAGAGTACTAATAGGGAATAGCAGACCACGTGTTATCCGGGATTACAGATTGTAAAAGGCAGAGTAGTAATAGGGACCAGCAGAATCACCGCGGTAATCGGGGACTACAGATTGTAAAGGCAGAGTACTAATAGGAACCAGCAGACCGCGGGTTATCGTGGACTACAGATTGTAAAGGCAGAGTACTAATAGGGACCAGCAGAATCACCGGTATTCGGGGACTACAGATTGTAAAGGCAGAGTACTAATAGTTACCAGCAGACCACGGGTTATCGGGGACTACAGATTGTAAAGGCAGAGTACTAATAGGAACCAGCAGACCACGTGTTATCCGGGATTAAGGATTGTAAAGTTAGAGTACTAATAGGAACCAGCAGACCACGGGTTATCGGGGCTATAGATTGTAAAGGCAGAGTACTAATAGGAACCAGCAGACCACGGGTTATCGGGGACTACAGATTGTAAAGGCAGAGTACTAATAGGGACCAGCAGACCACGTGTTATCGGGGACTACAGATTGTAAAGGCAGAGTACTAATAGGAACCAGCAGACCACGGGTTATCGGGGACTACAGATTGTAAAGGCAGAGTACTAATAGGGACCAGCAGACAACGGGTTATCGGGGACTACAGATTGTAAAGGCAGAGTACTAATAGGAACCAGCAGACCACGGGTTATCGGGGACTACAGATTGTAAAGGCAGAGTACTAATAGGGACCAGCAGACCATGGGTTATCGGGTACTACAGATTGTAATGGCAGAGTGCTAATAGGAACCAGCAGACCACGGGTTATCGGGGATTACAGATTGTAAAGGCAGAGTACTAATAGGGACCAGCAGACCACGGGTTATCGGGTACTACAGATTGTAAAGGCAGAGTACTAATAGGAACGAGCAGACCACGTGTTATCGGGGATTACAAATTGTAAAGGCAGAGTACTAATAGGAACCAGCAGACCACGGGTTATCGGGGACTTCAGATTGTAAAGGCAGGGTTCTAATAGGAACCAGCAGACCACGGGTTTTCGGGCACTACAGATTGTAAAGGCAGAGTACTAATAGGAACCAGCAGACCACGGGTTATCGGGGATTACAAATTGTAAAGGAAGAGTACTAATAGGAGCCAGCAGACCACGGTTTATAGGGGACTACAGATTGTAAAGGCAGAGTACTAATAGGGACCAGCAGACCACGGGTTATCGGGGCTACAGATTGTAAAGGCAGAGAACTAATAGGAACCAGCAGACCACGGGTTATCGGGGACTACAGATTGTAAAGGCAGAGAACTAATAGGAACCAGCAGACCACGGGTTATCGGGGACTACAGATTGTAAAGGCAGAGTACTAATAGGAACCAGCAGACCACGAGTATCGAGCACTACAGATTGTAAAGGCAGTGTACTAAATAGGAACCTGCAGACCACGGGTTATCGGGGATTACAGATTGTAAAGGCAGAGTACTAATAGGAACCAGCAGACCACGTGTTATCGGGGATTACAAATTGTAAAGGCAGAGTACTATTAGGGACCAGCAGACCATGGGTTATCGGGTACTACAGATTGTAAAGGCAGAGTACTAATAGGAACCAGCAGACCACGGGTTATCGGGGATTACAAATTGTAAAGGCAGAGTACTAATAGGAGCCAGCAGACCACGGTTTATAAGGGACTACAGATTGTAAAGGCAGAGTACTAATAGGGACCAGCAGACCACCTGTTATCCGGAGTTAAGGATTGTAAAGTTAGAGTACTAATAGGAATCAGCAGACCACGGGTTATCGGGGCTACAGATTGTAAAGGCAGAGTACTAATAGGAACAAGCAGACCACGGGTTATCGGGGACTACAGATTGTAAAGGCAGAGTACTAATAGGAACCAGCAGGCAATGGGTTATCGGGTACTACAGATTGTAATGGCAGAGTACTAATAGGAACCAGCAGACTACGTGTTATAGGGTACTACACATTGTAAAGGCAGAGTACTAATAGGAACCAGCAGACCACGGGTTTTCGGGGACTACATATTGTAAAGGCAGAGTACTAATAGGGACCAGCAGACCACGAGTTATCCGGGATTACAGATTGTAAAGGCAGAGTACTAATAGGGACCAGCAGACCACGGGTTATCGGGGATTACAGATTGTAAAGGCAGAGTACTAATAGGGACCAGCAGACCACGTGTTATCGGGGACTACAGATTGTAAAGGCAGAGTACTAATAGAAACCAGCAGACCACGGGTTATCGGGGATTACAGATTGTAAAGGCAGAGTACTAATAGGGACCAGCAGACCACGGGTTATCGGGGACTACAGATTGTAAAGGCAGAGTACTAATAGGGACCAGCAGACCACGGGTTATCGGGGATTACAGATTGTAAAGGCAGAGTACTAATAGGATCCTGCAGACCACGTGTTATCCGGGATTACAGATTGTAAAGGCAGAGTACTGTAACACTCAGGTTGGGAGTGTATACTGAAATGAACGCAATTAAATACTCGGTAACAGTATTTAGCTGGTAGCTGGCACTTACGGTATTCCAACCATTGGTAGCATGGCTTTATATTTCAAGGCACTGGTTTTTATATTGATAATAAATGTGTTTGAGTTAGAAAGTCTACTGTTTCAAATATCAACAATAACAGTTTATTATATCATAGATATATATATGTATATCTAATATTCACACAATATATAATTAAAATCCCCCAGAGCAGCATAAAAACGTACAGGAACCCCCACGGGACGTGAGTATATAGTATGCGTCGAACGTAAATGTCGTAGTGAAATATCTCGGTCACGAAGTAAAATCGTAGTAAAACACAAATACGGGCTGATACGGGACACTTACACAGGTTTAACTATATCCTGATAATGGATATATAAATTGACTGTGGCTGGTGCCGCTCTGGTTACAATAGGGTTCAAAATCAGTAAATGCCCTGGTCTCGGGTCCACAATCGTGCAAAAATCGTCGCTACACGGCCTTTTATACTCGGAGGTCCGCAAAAGGTGTGGGATCTTTACAATAATTTGATTGGTGCTCCACACTTTGTGGGAAATATTTTACAAACTCCGATTGGCTAAACACTAAATAGATTCGGGTCAATAGTTCACATAAACCGGAACTGTTCTCACGGTAATTATGTATAACACATGCTCAAAAGTAGTGTCAACAAAATGGAACTGGCGCAAAGTATAAATAGTAAACGTTAATCAGCAAGGGAGATGGACTTATCACAACATATCCTAAAGAAGAAACAACTGGGTTTACAATATATAAGCCTTACACGAATAAGTAAAGTGATAAACATGAACGTTAATGGGAGAAACTAAAGCAAAGGGACGGGTAAAATTGTCACATGTCAGGGTCCCCCCTTTTTGGGCAAACAATGAAGACGAACTCCAGCCTAACTTCCCATACTATAAAGCATTAATAATACATGCAAATATTCAATAACATCAATATAATAAATAAATGTTCATCATGGCGCGATGGCATCCCAGTTACAACGAACGGATATCACGAAAGTGAAAGTAGACTGAAGTAAACAAATAGTAACTGGTAGCCTAAAAATAGATCGATGTATTTACAAACCTACATGTCCTAACACCTATACTTTACACCATCCCCCTTCCCAGGAAAAGAGTTCGTCCTCGAACTAAAGATAGTTGAGGAGATACTACCATAGAACCTACCTAAACCTGATAAAAAAACCTATTCTTCTGTTGGTTCATCCATGGCAGTCCATGTATCTCTTAACTCAATCATTGAGCCATCAGGAAGATAACACCTTTCTTCTTTCATTATGGTTTTAACTCCAATTGGAACAAGTCGTCTCTGGTATCGAGAACTTGTATCCTGTTGACTGGCTTTAATGTGTTGCTGTAGTCGGGATTACAGAGTGTAAAGGCAGAGTACTAATAGGAACCAGCAGACCACGGGTTATCGAGCACTACAAATTGTAAAGGCAGAGTACTAATAGGGACCAGCAGACCACGGGTTATCGGGCACTACAATTTGTAAAGGCAGAGTACTAATAGGGACCAGCAGACATCGTGTTATCCGGGATTACAGATTGTAAAAAGGCAGAGTACTAATAGGGATAAGCAGACCACGGGTTTTCGGGCACTACAGATTGTAATGGCAGAGTACTAATAGGAACCAGCAGACCACGGGTTATCGGGGCTATAGATTGTAAAGGCAGAGTACTAATAGGAACCATCAGACCATGGGTTATCGGGGACTACAGATTGTAGTGGCAGGGTACTAATACGAACCAGCAGACCACGGGTTATCGGGGACTTCAGATTGTAAAGGCAGAGTACTAATAGGAACCAGCAGACCACGGGTTATCGGGGTGTACAAATTGTAAAGGCAGAGTACTAATAGGAACCAGCAGACCACGGTTGATAGGGAATTACAGATTGTAAAGGCAGAGTACTAATAGGAACCAGCAGACCACGGGTTATCTGGGATTACAAATTGTAAAGTTAGAGTACTAATAGGAACCAGCAGACCACGGGTTATCGGGGCTACAGATTGTAAAGGCAGAGAACTAATAGGAACCAGCAGACCACGGGTTATCGGGGACTACAGATTGTAAAGGCAGAGTACTAATAGGAACCAGCAGACCACGGGTTATCGGGGATTACAGATTGTAAAGGCAGAGTACTAATAGGAACCAGCAGACCACGGTTTATAGGGGACTACAGATTGTAAAGGCAGAGTACTAATAGGAACCAGCAGACCACGGGTTATCGGGGACTACAGATTGTAAAGGCAGAGTACTAATAGGAACCAGCAGGCCATGGGTTATCGGGTACTACAGATTGTAATGGCAGATTAATAATAGGAACCAACAGACCGCGGGTTATCGGGAACTACAGATTGTAAAGGCAGAGTACTAATAGGAACCAGCAGACCACGTGTTATCCGGGATTACAGATTGTAAAGGCAGAGTACTAGTAGGAACCAGCAGACCACGGGTATCGGGCACTACAGATTGTAAAGGCAGAGTACTAAATAGGAACCTGCAGACCACGGGTTATCTGGGATTACAGATTGTAAAGGCAGAGTACTAATAGGAACCAGCAGACCACGGGTTATCGGGGAAATCAGATTGTAAAGGCAAGTTACTAATAGGAACCTGCAGACCACGGGTTATCGGGGATTACAGATTGTAAAGGCAGAGTACTAATAGGGACCAGCAGACCACGGGTTATCGGGGATTACAAATTGTAAAGGCAGAGTACTAATAGGAACCAGCAGACCATGGGTTATCGGGTACTGCAGATTGTAAAGGCAGAGTACTAATAGGAACGAGCAGACTACGGGTTATCGGGGATTACAAATTGTAAAGGCAGAGTACTAATAGGAGCCAGCAGGCCACGGTTTATAGGGGACTACAGATTGTAAAGGCAGAGTACTAATAGGGACAGCAGACCACATGTTATCGGGGACTTCAGATTGTAAAGGCAGAGTACTAATAGGAGCCAGCAGACCACGGTTTATAGGGGACTACAGATTGTAAAGGCAGAGTACTAATAGGGACCAGCAGACCACGTGTTATCCGGGATTAAGGATTGTAAAGTTAGAGTACTAATAGGAACCAGCAGACCACGGGTTATCGGGGCTACAGATTGTAAAGGCAGAGTACTAATAGGAACCAGCAGACCACGGGTTATCGGGGACTACAGATTGTAAAGGCAGAGTACTAATAGGAACCAGCATGCCATGGGTTATCGGGTACTACAGATTGTAAAGGCAGAGTACTAATAGGAACCAGCAGACCACGTGTTATCGGGGATTACAAATTGTAAAGGCAGAGTAGTAATAGGAACCAGCAGACCACGGGTGATCGGGGATTACAGATTGTAATTGCAGAGTACTAATAGGGACTAGCAGACCACGGGATATCGAGGACTACAGATTGTAAAGGCAGAGTACTAATAGGAACCATCAGGCCATTGGTTATCGGGTACTACAGATTGTAAAGGCAGAGTACTAATAGGAACCAGCAGACCACGGGTTATCGGGGATTACAGATTGTAAAGGCAGAGTACTAATAGGAACCAGCAGACCACGTGTTATCCGGGATTACAGATTGTAAAGGCAGAGTACTAATAGGAACGAGCAGACCACGGGTTATCGGGGATTACAAATTGTAAAGGCAGAGTACTAAAAGGAACCAGCAGACCACGGGTTTTCGGGCACTACAGATTGTAAAGGCAGAGTACTAAATAGGAACCAGCAGGCCATGGGTTATCGGGTACTACAGATTGTAATGGAAGATTAATAATAGGAACCAACAGACCGCGGGTTATCGGGAACTACAGATTGTAAAGGCAGAGTACTAATAGGAACCAGCAGACCACGTGTTATCCGGGATTACAGACTGTAAAGGCAGAGTACTAGTAGGAACCAGCAGACCACGGGTATCGGGCACTACAGATTGTAAAGGCAGAGTACTAAATAGGAACCTGCAGACCACGGGTTATCTGGGATTACAGATTGTAAAGGCAGAGTACTAATAGGAACCAGCAGACCACGGGTTATCGGGGAAATCAGATTGTAAAGGCAAGTTACTAATAGGAACCTGCAGACCACGGGTTATCGGGGATTACAAATTGTAAAGGCAGAGTACTCATAGGAACCAGCAGACCATGGGTTATCGGGTACTGCAGATTGTAAAGGCAGAGTACTAATAGGAACGAGCAGACTACGGGTTATCGGGGATTACAAATTGTAAAGGCAGAGTACTAATAGGAGCCAGCAGGCCACGGTTTATAGGGGACTACAGATTGTAAAGGCAGAGTACTAATAGGGACAGCAGACCACGTGTTATCGGGGACTTCAGATTGTAAAGGCAGAGTACTAATAGGAGCCAGCAGACCACGGTTTATAGGGGACTACATATTGTAAAGGCAGAGTACTAATAGGGACCAGCAGACCACGTGTTATCCGGGATTAAGGATTGTAAATTTAGAGTACTAATAGGAACCAGCAGACCACGGGTTATCGGGGCTACAGATTGTAAAGGCAGAGTACTAATAGGAACCAGCAGACCACGGGTTATCGGGGACTACAGATTGTAAAGGCAGAGTACTAATAGGAACCAGCAGGCCATGGGTTATCGGGTACTACAGATTGTAAAGGCAGAGTACTAATAGGAACCAGCAGACCACGTGTTATCGGGGATTACAAATTGTAAAGGCAGAGTAGTAATAGGAACCAGCAGACCACGGGTTATCGGGGATTACAGATTGTAATTGCAGAGTACTGATAGGGACTAGCAGACCACGGGATATCGAGGACTACAGATTGTAAAGGCAGAGTACTAATAGGAACCATCAGGCCATGGGTTATCGGGTACTACAGATTGTAAAGGCAGAGTACTAATAGGAACCAACAGACCGCGGGTTATCGGGGATTACAGATTGTAAAGGCAGAGTACTAATAGGAACCAACAGACCGCGGGTTATCGGGAACTACAGATTGTAAAGGCAGAGTACTAATAGGAACCAGCAGACCACGTGTTATCCGGGATTACAGATTGTAAAGGCAGAGTACTAGTAGGAACCAGCAGACCACGGGTATCGGGCACTACAGATTGTAAAGGCAGAGTACTAAATAGGAACCTGCAGACCACGGGTTATCTGGGATTACAGATTGTAAAGGCAGAGTACTAATAGGAACCAGCAGACCACGGGTTATCGGGGAAATCAGATTGTAAAGGCAAGTTACTAATAGGAACCTGCAGACCACGGGTTATCGGGGATTACAGATTGTAAAGGCAGAGTACTAATAGGGACCAGCAGACCGCGGGTTATCGGGAATTACAAATTGTAAAGGCAGAGTACTAATAGGAACCAGCAGACCATGGGTTATCGGGTACTGCAGATTGTAAAGGCAGAGTACTAATAGGAACGAGCAGACTACGGGCTATCGGGGATTACAAATTGTAAAGGCAGAGTACTAATAGGAGCCAGCAGGCCACGGTTTATAGGGGACTACAGATTGTAAAGGCAGAGTACTAATAGGGACAGCAGACCACATGTTATCGGGGACTTCAGATTGTAAAGGCAGAGTACTAATAGGAGCCAGCAGACCACGGTTTATAGGGGACTACAGATTGTAAAGGCAGAGTACTAATAGGGACCAGCAGACCACGTGTTATCCGGGATTAAGGATTGTAAAGTTAGAGTACTAATAGGAACCAGCAGACCACGGGTTATCGGGGCTACAGATTGTAAAGGCAGAGTACTAATAGGAACCAGCAGACCACGGGTTATCGGGGACTACAGATTGTAAAGGCAGAGTACTAATAGGAACCAGCATGCCATGGGTTATCGGGTACTACAGATTGTAAAGGCAGAGTACTAATAGGAACCAGCAGACCACGTGTTATCGGGGATTACAAATTGTAAAGGCAGAGTAGTAATAGGAACCAGCAGACCACGGGTGATCGGGGATTACAGATTGTAATTGCAGAGTACTAATAGGGACTAGCAGACCACGGGATATCGAGGACTACAGATTGTAAAGGCAGAGTACTAATAGGAACCATCAGGCCATTGGTTATCGGGTACTACAGATTGTAAAGGCAGAGTACTAATAGGAACCAACAGACCGCGGGTTATCGGGGATTACAGATTGTAAAGGCAGAGTACTAATAGGAACCAGCAGACCACGTGTTATCCGGGATTACAGATTGTAAAGGCAGAGTACTAATAGGAACGAGCAGACCACGGGTTATCGGGGATTACAAATTGTAAAGGCAGAGTACTAAAAGGAACCAGCAGACCACGGGTTTTCGGGCACTACAGATTGTAAAGGCAGAGTACTAAATAGGAACCAGCAGGCCATGGGTTATCGGGTACTACAGATTGTAATGGCAGATTAATAATAGGAACCAACAGACCGCGGGTTATCGGGAACTACAGATTGTAAAGGCAGAGTACTAATAGGAACCAGCAGACCACGTGTTATCCGGGATTACAGATTGTAAAGGCAGAGTACTAGTAGGAACCAGCAGACCACGGGTATCGGGCACTACAGATTGTAAAGGCAGAGTACTAAATAGGAACCTGCAAACCACGGGTTATCTGGGATTACAGATTGTAAAGGCAGAGTACTAATAGGAACCAGCAGACCACGGGTTATCGGGGAAATCAGATTGTAAAGGCAAGTTACTAATAGGAACCTGCAGACCACGGGTTATCGGGGATTACAAATTGTAAAGGCAGAGTACTAATAGGAACCAGCAGACCATGGGTTATCGGGTACTGCAGATTGTAAAGGCAGAGTACTAATAGGAACGAGCAGACTACGGGTTATCGGGGATTACAAATTGTAAAGGCAGAGTACTAATAGGAGCCAGCAGGCCACGGTTTATAGGGGACTACAGATTGTAAAGGCAGAGTACTAATAGGGACAGCAGACCACGTGTTATCGGGGACTTCAGATTGTAAAGGCAGAGTACTAATAGGAGCCAGCAGACCACGGTTTATAGGGGACTACATATTGTAAAGGCAGAGTACTAATAGGGACCAGCAGACCACGTGTTATCCGGGATTAAGGATTGTAAATTTAGAGTACTAATAGGAACCAGCAGACCACGGGTTATCGGGGCTACAGATTGTAAAGGCAGAGTACTAATAGGAACCAGCAGACCACGGGTTATCGGGGACTACAGATTGTAAAGGCAGAGTACTAATAGGAACCAGCAGGCCATGGGTTATCGGGTACTACAGATTGTAAAGGCAGAGTACTAATAGGAACCAGCAGACCACGTGTTATCGGGGATTACAAATTGTAAAGGCAGAGTAGTAATAGGAACCAGCAGACCACGGGTTATCGGGGATTACAGATTGTAATTGCAGAGTACTGATAGGGACTAGCAGACCACGGGATATCGAGGACTACAGATTGTAAAGGCACAGTACTAATAGGAACCATCAGGCCATGGGTTATCGGGTACTACAGATTGTAAAGGCAGAGTACTAATAGGAACCAACAGACCGCGGGTTATCGGGGATTACAGATTGTAAAGGCAGAGTACTAATAGGAACCAGCAGACCACGTGTTATCCGGGATTACAGATTGTAAAGGCAGAGTACTAATAGGAACGAGCAGACCACGGGTTATCGTGGATTACAAATTGTAAAGGCAGAGTACTAAAAGGAACCAGCAGACCACGGGTTTTCGGGCACTACAGATTGTAAAGGCAGAGTACTAAATAGGAACCAGCAGACCCCGGGTTATCGGGGATTACAAATTGTAAAGGCAGAGTACTAATAGGATCCAGCAGACCACGGTTTATAGTGGACTACAGATTGTAAAGGCAGAGTACTAATAGGAACCAGCAGACCACGGGTTATCGGGGATTACAAATTGTAAAGGCAGAGTACTAATAGGATCCAGCAGACCACGGTTTATAGGGGACTACAGATTGTAAAGGCAGAGTACTAATAGGAACCAGCAGATTACGTGTTATCCGGGATTACAGATTGTAAAGGCAGAGTACTAATAGGAACCGGCAGACCACGGGTTATCGGGCACTACAGATTGTAAAGGCAGAGTACTAAATAGGAACCTGCAGACCACGGGTTATCGGGGCTATAGATTGTAAAGGCAGAGTACTAATAGGAACCATCAGACCATGGGTTATCGGGGACTACAGATTGTAGTGGCAGGGTACTAATACGAACCAGCAGACCACGGGTTATCGGGGACTTCAGATTGTAAAGGCAGAGTACTAATAGGAACCAGCAGACCACGGGTTATCGGGGTGTACAAATTGTAAAGGCAGAGTACTAATTGGAGCCAGCAGACCACGGTTGATAGGGGATTACAGATTGTAAAGGCAGAGTACTAATAGGAACCAGCAGACCACGGGTTATCTGGGATTACAAATTGTAAAGTTAGAGTACTAATAGGAACCAGCAGACCACGGGTTATCGGGGCTACAGATTGTAAAGGCAGAGAACTAATAGGAACCAGCAGACCACGGGTTATCGGGGACTACAGATTGTAAAGGCAGAGTACTAATAGGAACCAGCAGACCACGGGTTATCGGGGATTACAGATTGTAAAGGCAGAGTACTAATAGGAACCAGCAGACCACGGTTTATAGGGGACTACAGATTGTAAAGGCAGAGTACTAATAGGAACCAGCAGACCACGGGTTATCGGGGACTACAGATTGTAAAGGCAGAGTACTAATAGACACCAGCAGGCCATGGGTTATCGGGTACTACAGATTGTAATGGCAGATTAATAATAGGAACCAACAGACCACGGGTTATCGGGAACTACAGATTGTAAAGGCAGAGTACTAATAGGAACCAGCAGACCACGTGTTATCCGGGATTACAGATTGTAAAGGCAGAGTACTAGTAGGAACCAGCAGACCACGGGTATCGGGCACTACAGATTGTAAAGGCAGAGTACTAAATAGGAACCTGCAGACCACGGGTTATCTGGGATTACAGATTGTAAAGGCAGAGTACTAATAGGAACCAGCAGACCACGGGTTATCGGGGAAATCAGATTGTAAAGGCAAGTTACTAATAGGAACCTGCAGACCACGGGTTATCGGGGATTACAGATTGTAAAGGCAGAGTACTAATAGGGACCAGCAGACCGCGGGTTATCGGGGATTACAAATTGTAAAGGCAGAGTACTAATAGGAACCAGCAGACCATGGGTTATCGGGTACTGCAGATTGTAAAGGCAGAGTACTAATAGGAACGAGCAGACTACGGGTTATCGGGGATTACAAATTGTAAAGGCAGAGTACTAATAGGAGCCAGCAGGCCACGGTTTATAGGGGACTACAGATTGTAAAGGCAGAGTACTAATAGGGACAGCAGACCACATGTTATCGGGGACTTCAGATTGTAAAGGCAGAGTACTAATAGGAGCCAGCAGACCACGGTTTATAGGGGACTACAGATTGTAAAGGCAGAGTACTAATAGGGACCAGCAGACCACGTGTTATCCGGGATTAAGGATTGTAAAGTTAGAGTACTAAAAGGAACCAGCAGACCACGGGATATCGAGGACTACAGATTGTAAAGGCAGAGTACTAATAGGAACCATCAGGCCATTGGTTATCGGGTACTACAGATTGTAAAGGCAGAGTACTAATAGGAACCAACAGACCGCGGGTTATCGGGGATTACAGATTGTAAAGGCAGAGTACTAATAGGAACCAGCAGACCACGTGTTATCCGGGATTACAGATTGTAAAGGCAGAGTACTAATAGGAACGAGCAGACCACGGGTTATCGGGGATTACAAATTGTAAAGGCAGAGTACTAAAAGGAACCAGCAGACCACGGGTTTTCGGGCACTACAGATTGTAAAGGCAGAGTACTAAATAGGAACCAGCAGGCCATGGGTTATCGGGTACTACAGATTGTAATGGCAGATTAATAATAGGAACCAACAGACCGCGGGTTATCGGGAACTACAGATTGTAAAGGCAGAGTACTAATAGGAACCAGCAGACCACGTGTTATCGGGGATTACAGATTGTAAAGGCAGAGTACTAGTAGGAACCAGCAGACCACGGGTATCGGGCACTACAGATTGTAAAGGCAGAGTACTAAATAGGAACCTGCAGACCACGGGTTATCTGGGATTACAGATTGTAAAGGCAGAGTACTAATAGGAACCAGCAGACCACGGGTTATCGGGGAAATCAGATTGTAAAGGCAAGTTACTAATAGGAACCTGCAGACCACGGGTTATCGGGGATTACAAATTGTAAAGGCAGAGTACTAATAGGAACCAGCAGACCATGGGTTATCGGGTACTGCAGATTGTAAAGGCAGAGTACTAATAGGAACGAGCAGACTACGGGTTATCGGGGATTACAAATTGTAAAGGCAGAGTACTAATAGGAGCCAGCAGGCCACGGTTTATAGGGGACTACAGATTGTAAAGGCAGAGTACTAATAGGGACAGCAGACCACGTGTTATCGGGGACTTCAGATTGTAAAGGCAGAGTACTAATAGGAGCCAGCAGACCACGGTTTATAGGGGACTACAGATTGTAAAGGCAGAGTACTAATAGGGACCAGCAGACCACGTGTTATCCGGGATTAAGGATTGTAAATTTAGAGTACTAATAGGAACCAGCAGACCACGGGTTATCGGGGCTACAGATTGTAAAGGCAGAGTACTAATAGGAACCAGCAGACCACGGGTTATCGGGGACTACAGATTGTAAAGGCAGAGTACTAATAGGAACCAGCAGGCCATGGGTTATCGGGTACTACAGATTGTAAAGGCAGAGTACTAATAGGAACCAGCAGACCACGTGTTATCGGGGATTACAAATTGTAAAGGCAGAGTAGTAATAGGAACCAGCAGACCACGGGTTATCGGGGATTACAGATTGTAATTGCAGAGTACTGATAGGGACTAGCAGACCACGGGATATCGAGGACTACAGATTGTAAAGGCAGAGTACTAATAGGAACCATCAGGCCATGGGTTATCGGGTACTACAGATTGTAAAGGCAGAGTACTAATAGGAACCAACAGACCGCGGGTTATCGGGGATTACAGATTGTAAAGGCAGAGTACTAATAGGAACCAACAGACCGCGGGTTATCGGGGATTACAGATTGTAAAGGCAGAGTACTAATAGGAACCAGCAGACCACGTGTTATCCGGGATTACAGATTGTAAAGGCAGAGTACTAATAGGAACGAGCAGACCACGGGTTATCGGGGATTACAAATTGTAAAGGCAGAGTACTAAAAGGAACCAGCAGACCACGGGTTTTCGGGCACTACAGATTGTAAAGGCAGAGTACTAAATAGGAACCAGCAGGCCATGGGTTATCGGGTACTACAGATTGTAATGGCAGATTAATAATAGGAACCAACAGACCGCGGGTTATCGGGAACTACAGATTGTAAAGGCAGAGTACTAATAGGAACCAGCAGACCACGTGTTATCCGGGATTACAGATTGTAAAGGCAGAGTACTAGTAGGAACCAGCAGACCACGGGTATCGGGCACTACAGATTGTAAAGGCAGAGTACTAAATAGGAACCTGCAGACCACGGGTTATCTGGGATTACAGATTGTAAAGGCAGAGTACTAATAGGAACCAGCAGACCACGGGTTATCGGGGAAATCAGATTGTAAAGGCAAGTTACTAATAGGAACCTGCAGACCACGGGTTATCGGGGATTACAAATTGTAAAGGCAGAGTACTAATAGGAACCAGCAGACCATGGGTTATCGGGTACTGCAGATTGTAAAGGCAGAGTACTAATAGGAACGAGCAGACTACGGGTTATCGGGGATTACAAATTGTAAAGGCAGAGTACTAATAGGAGCCAGCAGGCCACGGTTTATAGGGGACTACAGATTGTAAAGGCAGAGTACTAATAGGGACAGCAGACCACGTGTTATCGGGGACTTCAGATTGTAAAGGCAGAGTACTAATAGGAGCCAGCAGACCACGGTTTATAGGGGACTACAGATTGTAAAGGCAGAGTACTAATAGGGACCAGCAGACCACGTGTTATCCGGGATTAAGGATTGTAAATTTAGAGTACTAATAGGAACCAGCAGACCACGGGTTATCGGGGCTACAGATTGTAAAGGCAGAGTACTAATAGGAACCAGCAGACCACGGGTTATCGGGGACTACAGATTGTAAAGGCAGAGTACTAATAGGAACCAGCAGGCCATGGGTTATCGGGTACTACAGATTGTAAAGGCAGAGTACTAATAGGAACCAGCAGACCACGTGTTATCGGGGATTACAAATTGTAAAGGCAGAGTAGTAATAGGAACCAGCAGACCACGGGTTATCGGGGATTACAGATTGTAATTGCAGAGTACTGATAGGGACTAGCAGACCACGGGATATCGAGGACTACAGATTGTAAAGGCAGAGTACTAATAGGAACCATCAGGCCATGGGTTATCGGGTACTACAGATTGTAAAGGCAGAGTACTAATAGGAACCAACAGACCGGCGGTTATCGGGGATTACAGATTGTAAAGGCAGAGTACTAATAGGAACCAGCAGACCACGTGTTATCCGGGATTACAGATTGTAAAGGCAGAGTACTAATAGGAACGAGCAGACCACGGGTTATCGTGGATTACAAATTGTAAAGGCAGAGTACTAAAAGGAACCAGCAGACCACGGGTTTTCGGGCACTACAGATTGTAAAGGCAGAGTACTAAATAGGAACCAGCAGACCCCGGGTTATCGGGGATTACAAATTGTAAAGGCAGAGTACTAATAGGATCCAGCAGACCACGGTTTATAGTGGACTACAGATTGTAAAGGCAGAGTACTAATAGGAACCAGCAGACCACGGGTTATCGGGGATTACAAATTGTAAAGGCAGAGTACTAATAGGATCCAGCAGACCACGGTTTATAGGGGACTACAGATTGTAAAGGCAGAGTACTAATAGGAACCAGCAGATTACGTGTTATCCGGGATTACAGATTGTAAAGGCAGAGTACTAATAGGAACCGGCAGACCACGGGTTATCGGGCACTACAGATTGTAAAGGCAGAGTACTAAATAGGAACCTGCAGACCACGGGTTATCCGGAATTACAGATTGTAAAGGCAGAGTACTAATAGGGACCAGCAGACCGCGGGTTATCGGGGATTAAAGATTATAAAGGCAGAGTACTAATAGGGACCAGCAGACCACGGGTGATCGGGGATTACAGATTGTAAAGGCAGAGTACTAATAGGGACCAGCAGACCACGGGTTATAGGGGACTACAGATTGTAATGGCAGAGTACTAATAGGGACCAGCAGACTACGTGTTATAGGGTACTACACATTGTAAAGGCAGAGTACTAATAGGAACCAGCAGACCACGGGTTTTCGGGGACTACATATTGTAAAGGCAGAGTACTAATAGGGACCAACAGACCACGTGTTATCGGGGAATACAGATTGTAATGGCAGATTACTAATAGGAACCAGCAGACCACGGGTTATCGGGGACTACAGATTGTAAAGGCAGAGTACTAATAGGGACCAGCAGACCACGAGTTATCCGGGATTACAGATTGTAAAGGCAGAGTACTAATAGCGACCAGCAGACCACGGGTTATCGGGGACTACAGATTGTAATGGCAGAGTACTAATAGGGACCAGCAGACCACGGGTTATCCGGGATTACAGATTGTAAAGGCAGAGTATTAATAGGGACCAGCAGATCACGGGTTATCAGGGACTACAAATTGTAAAGGCAGTTAACAAATAGGAAACAACATACCTTTGGCAAGTCAAATCGCTTCAGGTAGTGATTCTTATCATGTATGTAGCGTGTTCGCGTCCGACTTCAAAAAGATGTACTCGACTCCAATCTTAATGTACACTATTCAACAAGCAAACAAACAATGACTATATAAAAAAACATCACATTTATTAACCTTGGTGTAGTGTCTATAAACACTCAATTTTAAATAAGAAAAACAACTGACCATAGTGTACAACATGTTTGAAGAAAGAATACCATGATCCTTGTATAATGAAGACCCAATGTGTAGGTTAATTGTAGCAGCTATAAAAGTCTATACCCCACTCTCGTAACCAATAATCGTACGGACCTCTATGGAACGCCGTAGCTGTATTTACATAAGGATTTTGTCTATATTCGGTGGTATCGACATTATATTCGGTAGAAACAAGTTTATATTGAGTGCATATGTCTTTATATTGAGTGCATATGTCTTTATATTGAGTGCATATGTCTTTATATTGGGTGCTTATGTCTTTATATTGAGTGCATATGTCTTTATATTGAGTGCATATATCTTTATATTGGGTGCTTATTTCTTTATATTGAGTGCTTATGTCTTTATATTGAGTGCATATGTCTTTATATTAAGTGTATATGTTGTATCTATATTATATTGAGTGCTTATGTCTTTATATTGAGTGCATATGTCTTTATATTGAGTGCATATGTCTTTATATTGGGTGCTTATGTCTTTATATTGAGTGCATATGTCTTTATATTAAGTGCATATGTTGTATCTATATTATATTGAGTGGTTATGTCTTTATATTGTGTGCATATGTCTTTATATTAAGTGTATATGTTGTATCTATATTATATTGAGTGCATATGTCTTTATATTGAGTGCATATGTCTTTATATTGAGTGCATATGTCTTTATATTGGGTGCTTATGTCTTTATATTGTATGCATATGTCTTTATATTAAGTGCATATGTTGTATCTATATTATATTGAGTGCATATGTCTTTATATTGAATGCATATGTCTTTATATTAAGTGTATATGTTGTATCTATATTATATTGAGTGCTTATGTCTTTATATTGTGTGCATATGTCTTTATATTGAGTGCTTATGTCTTTATATTGAGTGCATATCTCTTTATATTGAGTGCATATGTCTTTATATTGGGTGCTTATGTCTTTATATTGAGTGCATATGTCTTTATATTAAGTGCATATGTTGTATCTATATTATATTGAGTGGTTATGTCTTTATATTGTGTGCATATGTCTTTATATTAAGTGTATATGTTGTATCTATATTATATTGAGTGCATATGTCTTTATATTGAGTGCATATGTCTTTATATTGAGTGCATATGTCTTTATATTGGGTGCTTATGTCTTTATATTGTATGCATATGTCTTTATATTAAGTGCATATGTTGTATCTATATTATATTGAGTGCATATGTCTTTATATTGAATGCATATGTCTTTATATTAAGTGTATATGTTGTATCTATATTATATTGAGTGCTTATGTCTTTATATTGTGTGCATATGTCTTTATATTGAGTGCTTATGTCTTTATATTGAGTGCATATCTCTTTATATTGAGTGCATATGTCTTTATATTGGGTGCTTATGTCTTTATATTGAGTGCATATGTCTTTATATTAAGTGCAGATGTTGTATCTATATTAAATTGAGTGCTTATGTCTTTATATTGTGTGCATATGTCTTTATATTGAGTGCTTATGTCTTTATATTGAGTGCATATCTCTTTATATTGAGTGCATATGTCTTTATATTGGGTGCTTATGTCTTTATATTGAGTGCATATGTCTTTATATTGAGTGCTTATGTCTTTATATTGAGTGCATATCTCTTTATATTGAGTGCATATGTCTTTATATTGAGTGCTTATGTCTTTATATTGAGTGCATATCTCTTTATATTGAGTGCTTATGTCTTTATATTGAGTGCTTATGTCTTTATATTGAGTGCATATCTCTTTATATTGAGTGCGTATGTCTTTATATTGCGTGCTTATCTCTTTATATTGAGTGCATATGTCTTTATATTAAGTGCATATGTTGTATCTATATTATATTGAGTGGTTATGTCTTTATATTGAGTGCTTATGTCTTTATATTGAGTGTTTATGTATTTATATTAAGTGTTTATGTCTTTATATTGGGTGTAATTGTCATTATATTGAGTGGTTTTGACTGTATAGTCGGTACTCTTAAATCTATGTTGGGTGGGTTTTCCATTATATTCGGTAGTTTTATCATTATATTATGTTGTATCTATATTATATTGAGTGCTTTTGTCTATATGTTAAGCTCTTTCATTATTATATTCAGTAGACGTGTTTATATATTAAGTTTCTTCTTCAATATATTGTGTCGATTGCTGGATTATTGAGGCTTGTTTAGGGCATATTGGGATATAGGATATTCACATATTTTGTTCATGGGATACGGGATATTTAAGGCAAAACTTAATGGGATATGGGATATTTAAATCCATTTTATTTACATGGATATTGGATATTGGAAAACACTTTTTCGGATACGGGATATTTGATGAAAAATTTTAAGGATATATGGGATATTGGTACCCACCTCCCCCCTTCCAATCAAGCCCCTTTTATGGATCTGCTAGTGGTCAGAACTTACATCAACACCATGTTTAATATAAACTTTTAACGTAGGTGTATTAAAATAGACGGTTAAATGCACATTTCATTGTTTCCATCAATGGCAAATCTTGATTTTTAAATTATAAATTGTTTCAGGTGTATTGTAAATTGCAGTGCACATAAGATATAGCGGTAATGTTTTCTCAGACTTCATTTTTGCAAATATAATTAGATCGATCCGTTACGTCTTTTTGCATATTTACATTAAGTGCAACCCTTAGCTGCATTCAATTTTAAAATAGCCTTTAATTATTTGGGATCATTTTCAAAAGCCTGAGCTAAGAAAATTTGAAAACATGTATGCCTACTTGTATTTTCATTTTGATAACTAATAAGTGACTAAAAACAGAAGCCTTCAAAATGCAGTAGAGAAAAAACTGAAAAAGGCAGGCACGCGAGAGTTGACAAACCGAATGACTAAGAATTTAAAAGAAAGCTCAAAAGAATTGAAAAATTCTGAAGATAGCCGAAGACCTTTTCCTGATTCAATTTGTAATTTTCGTGCAGATTTTCCGCAATAAATTAATTTGCCTTCACCCCCTCAACTTTTTCCAAAATTCTGACCCCTTGGCAATCTCGCATCATCCAATTTTTATGTGCGTCGACAAGGGCGTTAAAAACACTCACACACACACAACTATATATTATTCTTTGATTTAATTATTTAATTTTATATTAGGGGGTGGGATTAAACAAGAAGTTTGGAAGAAAACCTTGGCTCGGAGGCGGAGATTGTTATAAAATGATACGCAAAAACCCCCAGTTCGACCTATGGCATCGCAGCAACGTTGAGGGCAATAAGGAAGATAATTATTCTTTAAAAGATTTAAAGACTCAGAAGGTGTCAATCAAGTACGATATAAACCCTAGTCCGTAACGTTTGTTCCTAATAATCCTTTCAGCAAAAATCGTTCAGTAAAATTAAGATTTATGACATGTCAGATTAACTTTTGGTATATAAACTTATATCTCGAACATCGGTATTACACACTCTGCAGATGTAAGACCTCCAAGACGGTCAGAGTGGGGAAACGCTTCTACCCATGTGGGGTACTGGAGTAGGCCAACGTTACATCGGAGCAGTCCGGCCGTTAGTAGGACATATGCTGCCAAGTTCTTCGACCAGGTATACCGAAGGCCGGGCTTCGACAAAACCAACATGGTGGAGTCCATGGACAAATAACCCTAAAACCGTCCGAACGAGGGTATTAATTTATCAGAGTAGGACGTAAAAAACCCCCCATCATCATCATCATCATCGGCATTAATTTCACTCAGCCTTGAAGATGTGGCAAGATGTGGCAAGACAAGTTCAAAGAGTTTGTAAGGTATAACATACATGATAGTATTTTACAGAATATCCGTATAAATTTTGTACAAAATTCCCCTTCTAAAGAAATACATCTTTAGGAATTAAACTCTCTAAACTACATATAATTCACATTGGTTTGCATTTTTTAAAAAGTTCCCGAACTTTCCTCAAACACTAAAGCTGTCATGTTATCCCAAGTTCTGCATAAGATCATTATTAGAGAAGAGCTTGTTGAAAGACCGGCACTATATCAGTAATAGTTTTATTAAGTTTTGAACCACCATTATATAGCTTTAATACAACAGTCTATTACAAAATGGAATTCACCTTCAATTTCTGAGACACACACGCGTAAACTTCGGGCATGATTTAGTCTTTAAAGATATTTTAATATCTATCTATTTATTCATTTTTCCGTTTTCCGTTCCGTTATCCGTTATCCGTTTCCGTTCCGCGTTCCGTTTCCGCGTTTTAGTAACACCCGGTGGACCGGTGTTTCTAGTAAAAAAAGCCCGCCAATACTTTTTTCGTCCGATCAGTCGATGCCACTAACTCAACTAATTTCAAGCGAATATAAATCAATAACCACAAAAAACACACCTAGCATAATGATAAATCAACCGAATATATAATGACATTTCAGCCTAATATAATGCAAAGTCAGACTAACATATAGTGAAGTCAACGTAATATAAATAATGGGGTTTGTTTAGAGGGGGTACCAATATCCCATATCTCTGTAAATTTTTCATCAAATATCCCGTAAAAGTGTTTTTCCAATATCCTATATCCTTGTAAATAGAATGGATTTAAATATACCATATCCCAGTAAGTTTTGCCTTAAATATCCCGTATCCCATGAACAAAATATATTGAAGAAGACACTTAATATATAGACACGTCTACTGAATATAACAAGTTTGGACTGTGAGCACGCTCACAAAGGGATATCCCTCGCTTCGCTTTCAAGTCCAATTATCTCCCCTTAAAGATATCCGATGTCAATAAAAATTCTTCATGCACATCTACATATAATGTACTTCCTGTATGCTAAGTTTCATTCAATTTCATGAAGCGGTTTAGGAGGAGTTGCGCTTACAAGTGATGTGGACAGACGGACAGACAGACGGACAGACAGATAGGGTGATTCCTATATACTCCCCAAACAAGTTTGCGGGGGTTATAATAATGAAAGAGCTTAACATATAGACAAAAGCACTCAATATAATATAGATACAACATAATATAATGATAAAACTACCGAATATAATGGAAAACCCACCCAACATAGATTTAAGAGTACCGACTATACAGTCAAAACCACTCAATATAATGACAATTACACCCAATATAAAGACATAAGCACTTAATATAAATACATAAGCACTCAATATAAAGACATAAGCACTCAATATAAAGACATAACCACTCAATATAATATAGATACAACATATGCACTTAATATAAAGACATATGCACTCAATATAAAGACATAAGCACCCAATATAAAGACATAAGCACTCAATATAAAGAGATAAGCACTCAATATAAAGACATATGCACTCAATATAAAGACATATGCACACAATATAAAGACATAAGCACTCAATATAAAGACATAAGCACCCAATATAAAGACATAAGCACCCATTATAAAGACGTATGCACTCAATATAAAGTCATATGCACTCAATATAAAGACATAAGCACCCAATATAAAGACATATGCACTCAATATAAAGACATAAGCACACAATATAAAGACATGTGCACTCAATATAAAGACATAAGCACTCATATAAAGACATATGCACGCAATATAAAGACATAAGCACTCAATATAAAGACATAAGCACCCAATATAAAGGCATAAGCACTCAATATAAAGAAATAAGCACCCAATATAAAGATATATGCACCCAATATAAAGACATATGCACTCAATATAAAGACATATGCACTCAATATAAAGACATAAGCACTCAATATAAAGACATAAGCACTCAATATAAAGACATAAGCACTCAATATAAACTTGTTTCTACCGAATATAATGTCGATACCACCGAATATAGACAAAATCCTTATGTAAAGACAGCTACGGCGTTCCATAGACCTCGAATAATACAGTTGTTGCGCGTACATGCGCCGCATAAATTTTTATGAAACCACTCAAGCCGAATCTTGTTGAAAAACGAGAGTGTGTATATTTGTGTCAAGACATTTTTTTTCGTTTTACCCATTCGAAATTTAAAAAAATTCGAAAAAACAAGAAAAAAAACACTACCTTTTTTATTTTTTGTTTAAACAATGACATTTTCAGAAAATATAGAGAAGGGCTAACCTCTTTATTCGTTTTCGTTCATAAAGATTAAATCCCTTACATTGACAATAAGCAGATTTACAGACGACGGAATGGATCACTGCACTCAAGAACGTTTAGACAGAAGGGTTTTAAAATGTTGAATATAAGGTTTTTACGTGCTTAATTTAAAGTGCTTTGTTTCAGCTTTTCATCGATACCATAAAACCCCCTAACACTATACATCATTATCACATAATTATGAAAAACACGTGATGTTTACTTGCCCCTCAGTTGAATTTTGCGTAATAGTTTCGCCGGAAAACTTCTCGGAAGTGACGGAAGAGCAAGTATCTCCATTGATTGATTGATTGATTGATTGATTGATTGATTGATTGATTGATTGATTGATTGATTGATTGATTGATTGATTGATTGATTGATTGATTGATTGATTGATTGATTGATTGATTGATTGATTGATTGATTGATCCACAGTGTCGAAAAATTTAGCACGATGTGTTCTTATTTCCAAGGAAGAGTGCGCTCGACTTCAATCTTAATTGACAAGGATTGCCAGTTTTCTACCGAAGTTCGGGGTTTTTGCTTCAGCTTCCTCCCCCAATAAACTAAAACTGGACGCCGTGATATAGCTGAAAAGTTGCTGAAAGTGGCGTTCAACACTATTCAAACAGAAACATATTTCCACTGAGGAACTGTAGACTTCCGAAGAGCACGAACAAAAACGCGAGATCACATTGATTCTGGTACCGACGTTTAGAAATAGTCATTTTCTTGTGTATCATATTTCATAACTCTTTATCGTTATCATCCCACCCAAATTTCAAGTCCACCACACATAAACCATATGTTAATGATGTGAAACAATTTCCACGAGACTTAACCCATTTTTTCGACACATACCAAGTTTACATCCATTTGATACGATCGTTTGAACTCATTCTGCTATATTTTATCTATATATTTACAATGTTAAACCCCAAAAATAATGTTGTCAAAGATACATATCAAAATGTTAACATATTTCAATGTTCTAAATGAAGCAACACATGGATTAGACACACACAAAAAACTGATGTACAATAATGATAAAGTCATCAGACTGATTATGTCCCCTTATATAATAATATTAGTTTGCACATTGCTTCTCCTCACAGGGGCCGAGGTGGCCGAGTGGTTAAGGTAGTTCGTCTACTATTGATCACGTGGTCTGTCAACACTGAGATTGCGGGTTCGATTCTCACTGAAGTAAGGGTGTACTCGACTCCAATCTTAATTGACAAAGATTGTCAGTTTTCTAACGCAGGTCGGGGGTTCTCTCCGGGTACTCCGGCTTCCTCCCCCAATAAAAACTGGACGCCATGATATAGCTGAAAAATTGCTGAAAGTGGCGTTAACACACCATTCAAAAAACAAAACAAAAGCTTCTACTCATAATACTGTTTTTGAATGGTTGTATTGCTGAATTGAAAAGTAAAATAAGGCGCGCAGGCTTCTTCCTTTATTGATAGATAAATTTATGCGATCAGCTTTATTGCTTTTATACAGAGGACAGATAAATCTATGAAATCAGCCTAATGAAATGATATTTATGTACAATATTGCCGCTAAAATCAGAGGTTACTTAACGTTGTTGAACACAAATAGTGGAGATAATATTATTTACAAATAAATTAGAGAGACAATGTTTATTTGCAGATACGTGAATAATTTACAATTTCTCAGTATAATTTGAAGAAACTACCGATTTCTAAAGCCGTGTAAATCTGAAACAAGGTTCGTTGTTTCTTGTTTCGTAACAGAATCTGAGAGGCCGAGATCTAAACAAATGATGTCATGCAAAACAATAGTTCACAGTTATTTGTTTGTTTTTATTATTATTATCTTTTTATTTTGATATTCATGGGGGTTATTTGACACGTGTATATACATTATGTATTATGTATAACATAGAAATGCTGCAAAAATAAAAATTAAATCTGTAATTTTGGCTATAAACTTAACATTGGGACGAGCTAAGAAGCTCTATCTTTTGAACAAGTAGTCCAAGGTAGGAACCCCATCCACAATGCTTTAGGTTAAAAATTCCGTTGAATGTTGATAGATCGCTGCGACATCTATGGTAATATATAGTGTCATTAAAATTGTGGCTTTAAAAAAAATCGCCAGAACTTGTTTTATTTTAAAAGCATGTATTAATAAAATATGCACACAAAAATGACTCATCAATCACAAACAATCCTGCAGGTTGTTTAAAATAAACCAGCATAGGACGACCATTTATTATCTGTAAAATGGAGTAATACAAAATAATGAACAATATTTACAAAATAATTTTGCATAAACACATAATCCGTGTGTATGCAATGCAGAAATACTAAATATATCATAAAGTAGAAGCAATACTGGAGAAAATGTCTGAGTTGTGTTGGGTTTGCAAACAGAAAACCAGATATCGTATGTAATAATTACCATGTTTTTGTTTGTTATTTGTTAAATTGTTAAACGTTTCAGTATTTTTTCTGTTTTATTACGATGTCCAGATTGTCGGGACACCAATGTGTAGACGGTAATAACTCTGGCGTTAGGTAGTAGTAAATCATACTTTAGCTGTTTGCACTGAAAACTCAAGTGTTAGCGATTAGCTAACTGGACGCTAAAAGAGATATACAATTTTAGTGTCACATTGCACAAGAGTTTCGAATTTCGAATTCACTAAATCATTAATTACATAATCAATTAATCGGATGACTTCATCTAACTAATACATACAAATATTCAAATCAGAATGATAATTTATCTACATTGTAGAGTGTAGTACATCACCTGTAAGAATCTGCGTTTTTGATTGGCTGATGGGGGCAAGATAACGTGTTTAGGGCATTTTTGCACGTCAGTTAACTGTAGTTTTTTTTTTAAATAAAGCTACTGTTTTTCAACCATTAGCTGTTTTCTTAAAATATTGTCATTGTTGTTAACTGTTATAATGAAAATTAAAACCATGTTTTGTTGTTAATAGTCAAAACACTTTTAACTGCTTTACCATGTTTACAGATTTGTTCTCTGTTATCTGTTTTATTCACCACTTTTTAAATGTAAATGAGTTTTCTTATGAAGGGGGGGGGGGAATATACATAAGGTCATATACTAGTTACTATGGAAGCACTGATTAATGTATGCATTTTTTCCGCTATATTGACATTTGATGATATTCTGCTGTTATCTGTTTTTTGTCACTGTTTTCTGTTTTCTCATATAAATAGCTGTTATCTGTTATCATTATTTTTTAGAAACTTTTTTCTGTTTTGCGAAATTACAACAAGGTGCGTCCGGGTGATAGAGACTAATAAATTTTTTAAAAAAGCAGATTCTTTAATAAAATCCATTAAATTTGTAATGCAGCTAAGAGAAGGTTAGCTTTTTAGAAAAGCTAAACTTGTTTATTTGCAGCTCAATTACCCATACAGTTTACCCCCCCCCCCTTATTTATGGAACAGCATACACATTGTACAAATTTCAAAGCACGTTTAATTAGCATTGAATTGACATTTTGTGTTTTTCTTAATACAATTCTAATTAAAATGTTTTACTTAGAAGTTCCAATTAGATAGTCAATTGTAATGAATATTGATGCATTAAAGTAAATATTTGCTTATGAAATTTATGTTAAAAAAAGTGTTAGCTAACTTGTTTTGGAGTTAATTATTCGCAAGAAAAAAACTCAGAGATATACATAGAAAGGTTTGCATTTTTTAAATTTACCATTGTGGTCTTCAACTTCTGAAATAGCTTTTCATTTGGAATATTTAAATATGTTTATTGTTAGCTCTATGAGTTTTAAAACCATTAATGCCTACATGTATCTTCTTTCTTTGCGTCCGTCTTCATTCACGTGCAGACAGAAGATGGAGCTCTAATTGCAAAGTCTCTTTTTGATAATACCAATTAATGGTGCCCAAATGCTGAGCGATTTACAATCAAAGAAAATAATAAACATATATGATTTGATTGATTTGAATGAACAAGATGCACAATACAGCTAAACGCAAATTAAACAGGAATAAAACAGCATATAGTATACACATACATACACATATACATATATATACACACACACACACACCCTCACACTCACACACACACACACACACACACCCTCACACACACACACACACACACACACACACACACCCTGCATACATACACACACACACACACACACTCACACACACACACACACATATATATATAAGTCTAAAGAGTCTACCAACCAGCTGGTTGGTAGACTCTTTAGACTTTTATATAATATTTTGAACTACCTGTATTGTGTTTTTACACGATCCCAGTGGACTTATATTATTCCATCACCGAATGAAAAAATACTTTAAGCATTTAGAGTTAAACGCCACTGATGAGTCTTAAGTAGACGAAACGCGCGTCTGGCGTAAAGAATTTGTCAACTTGGTAATTTTAATTACATCTTGTTGGAATATTTGAGCAAAGCAAAGTAACAGCACGGCACGTCCCCGGCTGGCGGACTTGGGAAGCAACTATTTTGGGTTAAGTTGGAAATGAGAAATTTCAAGATCAATATGTTACGACTTGTTTACGTCATTTATTTATATTGACATTCAATGACTAAGGCCATTCGTTGGTCAGTCTTTGTCTAAATTTTTGACAAGAAACACCGTCATTTGTATCGTTGCATAATCTTCTAGACTTGTATATTATTTTTTTGTTTATGCTGTATGGTCATGTTTGTCGATCCGATACTTAATAAGCTTGCTGGTTGGTTGACTCTTTAGACTTTTATATATATATATATATGCAGTGCCATTACATTTAAACTTTTTCAAAGAAGGAACACTCATGGTAGTAAAATATTGATGACTTAACTTTCAAAAGACAAAAATACCATCGATAAAACATCTATTATTGTATATATCTGCTTGAAACGAATATCAGACAGTGCTAGGTGAATAATAATATCCTCAAAATAGACCAAGGAAAATGTTGATTTGAAATTCTATAACGGAGGGTAGAATAACGTAGGTTATTGACCATCATTCTATCCTTAATTTAGAGTAAAATGTAGTAAAAACTTAAGACTTTAAACATTCGTTTACTTCTTTCCACGTTCTTTTTATAGAATTTTAAGTACTATTTGACACGTTATTTGGCGTTTTACATATATATCCTAGGATAGGTTCTTATATGACACACGGCAAAATTTGATTTAAAACAATTTTTGCAAAAAAACCAAGTTGCAAATTTGTATTAAAAGAGTATATATTGGTATTTCAGAATAAAAAGATATTCCTTTCCTTCTTAAATGCTCCAAAAAGACGTATTTGGTATAAACATATTAACTGTTATTTAGCTTTATGGTAGGTTAGATGTAGTTCTGCGACAAGACGAAAATCGCGGTAGATTAAACACAAATGTATATTTACTGATTTTGTTTTTTTTACCTTAAACCTGTAATTTTTACCGTTTATTTAACATTTGAAAAGTTATATTTCAGTGCATATTTATAAACGTATTTAGATTGCGAAATGCGGAAATCGCTCAGCGACATCAATTTTATCCTACATTTTACACTTTCATGGGCCATTTTTTGTTTAAATACATCATGGTAAGCATATAAAGTTATACTAATCAGTCAGAATGTTGTGTTTACAAAAAAACCCTGTTTTTTCACCAATCAAAACTTTGGATTCGTATCTACACCTGCGACAGGTCATATGTCTATTTGTGCCTATTATATGGGAATGACTGGATACAAGCTTCAACGAAGAAATTTAGATTTACGACACAATAATTCTATTCATGCTGTAATTTATTTATATTAAGTGCTTTGATTGGATAAAAACACTTAAATGACGTCTTCTCAGATTTATATATCGATATTTCCTCTGAGCGGACAACTTTCAGTATCCAATGTAAACAAGATGGCGTCCTCCTAGCGTATCGTCAGGGAGATGGGACAATGTTTTCTCTGCCCCAATGATTTCCAATGAAATCGATTGAGATTTCAAATAAAATATCTTTATATTAATTCAAGTTTGTATTGTTTATCTGTCTATATAAATATGCCGATTTTAAATAAAACTTTACTTAGCTTTGAGTTAATTAAGTTAACACAAAGTAGGAGAGACCGAGATTTTTTCAAGCTACTTTATACAGATATTTTCTACTTTCAATGTTTTGGGAAACTATGATCAAGTCAGTCAAGTCAAGTAAATTTTATTTAAAGTCGGTGACATATGTAACATCAAAACATAAGCTCTGTAGAGCTTTTAAAACCGACATAAATAACAACTACATGTAACAGACATAATAAGCAAACAGTACAATACAAAACATAAGCTGACACAGACTACATGATAAATAACAGTACAATGCAGAGACATATACTGACACAGACATAGGTACAAGACATGCATTAAAAGTTAAAATAAATACTATGAAAAACACATAAGACAATTGCTGATCATGCAGGCAACACATGTTAAAAAGGTGGAGCAAGAAAGTTATGTATAAAAACATAAGCAGCTAGCACTAATGCAGGCTAAAAACTAAGCTAAAAGTTATATAGCAATCTATGCAGACTAAAACTAAGCTAAAAGTTACAAAGCAATAAAAGTAAGCACTAAGCAGATTAGAGCTAAGCTTAAAAGTACAATGCAATAAAAGAAAGCATTTGCACAGACATTACAGAATTATGACATACAGAGAAACAGTTTATAAATAAAACATTAAAAGCACATACAGACTGACACTCTAGATACATTGTAAATATACATTGCTAAGTATGAAGGTAGCATAACTTAAGGTGTAGAGAGAATAAATTTTTCAAGATTTCTAGTACTGTATTGGTTTTATATTTTACAATATTAATTT